>JACXGJ010007435.1:0-30502 GCA_016801105.1 Esox niger | reverse complement strand
GACTCAACTCAGACGTAGCCGTAGGGACTCAACTCAGACGTAGCCGTAGGGACTCAACTCAGACGTAGCCGTAGGGACTCGACGACATGACGTGGATTTGAGCACAGGAGCGTTGGGACTCAACTCGCACTCAAGGTTTAGTGATTTATATGCGTCATTGCAACACACAAATCAACATAGCAGACTTGTAATCTGTAATGAATGTAACATCAATGGTACAATGTTTTAGTTTTTGAAAGCTGTCAGAGTTTTTATATTATAGTGAAAACATTATTAATCAAAATGTATAATCAGTTCTTCAGGAGTTTTTTTGACCATATATAATTTCTTAAAATCTATTTTTATAAAAAAGAAATTTAGCACTCTGTGCATACTGCGTATTGGGGATGTAAGCCTCACTAGCTCAACCTCTCTGAGATTGACACAAACAGTCCAATAATGATTTAGAGCAAAATAATGAATCTAGAAAAAATCTCAACATTTTCCATGTTGAACATTTTTTTATTGGCTAAGGCTGTTGCACTGACAGTTTCACTTTTTCATTGATATTATGTTTTGTTTCCAGCTCAGCCAACCAAATGCCACTTTGTGCCCCATCTTTATGGAGGTCCTTTTGAAGAATCAGCCAGAGGGAATTCAGCTCTCTGTAAAGCAGGTAAGTCAGTCTCTAGGACTTTTATTTTGGCTCATTGGTCACATGGTATGGGTATGTACCAGTGTTTCTTATAGGATTCTTTTCAGCAGGGAACTTTTTGTCCAATGGAGGGCCAGGAACAATTATTTATTTTATGTCATTTTATTTGCAGTAATAAACCTTTACCATAAGAAAAAATTCTTATATTTTAGCTAGATGCAAAAAAAAACTGATAATTTGGTTCACCAGCCACACTGGCGGGTAGATTGAAAATCTAGTCACTCAGATTTACTTTACCATTTTAAACATGTCCCTCCCCCCATTGCATCATAAAACACAAATAACAAAAGAGGATGAAGTGGAATGTTTTTAAGTGTGTATTCATACTAACAACTAACATGTTTTTTGCTAAATGCAGACAGAATTTTGCTACCAGAGTTTAAGCAAAAATATTATTGATATCATTTAAGTTTTAACTGGCGCTTAAGGGCTCGGGGTTACCATGGTAACTCAGCCAACAGCATTATGATGTGTCTGAATATGTCCCCCTTCTGTGGTGCCATAGATCTTCCCTGCCAGGTTCTTCAGTGGCCATGCCATTCCACTGGGCTAAGGAAGGAAACATTCCTCAAAATATACCATTGGTGCCTATTCAAATTAGTCAAAACATGACCTCAAATCTTCTATTAAATGCCATGGCTGTTTTCCCATAAGCTGGGAATGTTGATTGAAGTGTTCAAACAACATGTGGGTTACATACTATATCAACCTACCGCTTAGCACCTAAAAATCTTTATCCAGACAGTGTATGTGTCTAAAACAATGTTGGCAAATGTCTGTTAAGTAAATGGCAACAATAACACAGATTTGAACTTGGACTGCAGACTTTTACTAGCCAGGCTGACTCAATATATGTCAATCCCAATGCAGGGAGTGCTCTCTCCCTCTTTAAAGACTTAAGTTAGCCAGGCAACACTCCCTTTGCCAAAATAGAAAATGATTTTGCCATGACAGTGTAGATTCAGCAGTGCATTTCCCCGGTTGCAGTAAAGAGGTACAGGAATGGTATGTACACACCTGTCATTTGCTAGTAACTTGTTAATGTCATCACATTTGCTTTTCTGTTTCCTCCAGCACTCAGAGGCAGACTACCTTGACCGTTTCAAAGCACGTCCAGAACTGGCAGGACTGATGGCACAGATAAACTAATAAGAAGAAAGGCTTTACCGTGTTAATATCTTATTGTCCATCTGACTCTGGGTGTCCATGGGACTGTTTTTCCTCATGCAGTGTGTTTTTTTTTCTTTCGACATGCTGTGTACATTTTGTTAATATGCTAACGGTTGAATGTCGACAGAGAAGACATCACTCTTCTCGCTCATTCAAATAAAAATATTTACTCTAAAATCCAACTGGTTGGTTTATTCTTCTAGTGTATAAAGTTATTCTTGGCCTGGCTGACAGTATGCTTAAAAGGACATTTCCTGGTTCTCTGTCTATATTAGTAACATGATTTCATGAATATCCTCATGCAACACACAAGCATTTCTGCATTTCACTTTTAATAACAGGCCATCTACATATCATAGCCATCTACATAGCAAAGTTGTCTTCAATCCAAAGAGTCCAAAGACATTACAGTTGATCTATTTAGACACTACAT
Organism: Esox niger; assembly: GCA_016801105.1. Lineage (NCBI taxonomy): Eukaryota > Metazoa > Chordata > Actinopteri > Esociformes > Esocidae > Esox > Esox niger. The sequence continues at coordinate 28,205 of JACXGJ010007435.1, read as the reverse complement.
CAGAATCATTTTAAATCCCTTATCTACAGAACACTGGCAAATATAATCTTTGCTAAGACCTGTCTGCTGTTGCATTGGTCTCTATGGAAAACTCCCTTTTAAGACAAACTCACTATTTTTTTTAGTGTTCACTATCTTCGAACAGGTCCTACAAAACAAATCCCTTGGTAAATCTGGTTGGGGTTAAGAACTATAGATTTTGTGCCTGTCTGGAAAGCTCTGAGCTTCAGCTCTTCATATAAACACATGGATAAGATGAAGAGACAAGAAGCTCAATGAATTGTGTTGCTCTTGTATGCTGTGGGTGTAATGCTGCCAATTTCTGTTCTGTTTTACATTTTTGTTGTTAACATTTTTTTGTGATCAGATGTGGGGAGGCTGTAATCCAGGTTGGTAGGGCATATTTAAAACAAGATATAATGTAACTGGTGTAACCACAAATAATATCTTTCCTCTAGTTTCCACCTGTTTTCAAACTCCTGATGCAGAAAAGCTTATTTATGCATTTGTTTTTCTCCAGAATGTATTATGGAAATGTAGTACATGACTGCTTTCAAACTCCATTAATACATTTTAGCTTATTAAAAACCATGCTGCAAGGAAATTGACCAGCCATTTGTTGAGTAGAGATGATCTGTGTCTTGGTGAAGCAGATGGAAGAGGGAGGGTGCTGCTTTTTTCCCTTTACCAATAGAAGTGCCCAATTTCGGGATACGCTTTCCTATGGAACCCAAATCTTTTTTTGAAACTCTTATCAGTCCACTATTTCTGAAGATATGGAATTTGTTTTATTACTATGCAAAGATTCTATATAATGCCACTTGAATGAATGGTTCCACCAAATGTAGGTAGTATGGTTTGATTTTCCTTACATACTCTGTACGTTTCAGTGGGATAATATATTCATGAGGATCCTTTGAAATGTAAACTGAACGACTGAAGGATCTCCATTTCATCAGCAAATCCTCCATTACTGGAAACTAACGTACAGCTCCCGAAAAAAATTAGACCACTGCATCTTTTTCTCTCCAACAAAGTCAACATGATATTAATTTCATAATTTCACTCCGCATACTAATACCATTTGGAAGGATAGCAATATTCTACGTATAATGAGATACCTTTCTTCCTCCAATGATTCTTATAAACATATCGGGTTTATTTAGTGGCTTAAGGATGATATTGGAAATTCGTTTTGTAGTAATTTCTTTCTCCCAAAAACATAACCTTTTCTGGACCAATAATACACAGAATTTACAGTTGTCTTGCTCTGTACAGTACCACAGATTTTTATAGTGTTAGTACTTCAGTGTTTTCGATTACCTTTTAAACAGAAATATGTTGTTAGGAATCACCTGAAAATACGTTAAAATTCTCCTAACTATCAAATGGGCGTAGCGTTTGTGCCGCGTCATAATTCCATGACAACCAAATCCAGCCAGAAACCGCAACCAACATTCCAGTGTTTTTGCTAGTTTTATTGAGTGAATTAGCCATATAGTTTATTCGTAAACTAATCACGGATTTTTATCAACTATGGGGAGGGATTATTATGCAGCATTGGAGATAAATAGAAATGCATCAGATGCCGATATTAAAACGTCGTAAGTTACTGTAATGTTTACAAATACATTGGCAATTGGAAGTTGTTCGTATCTTATCTTAAATGGAGAATGCATTTATTTTTTCAAACGTCAACTAGCCTACAAATACAGTGCTGTACATATTATTTACCCCAGATACCGACAACTTGCCTTGAAGTACCATCCTCACACTAATAACGACCCGGGTACTTGTGAGAAATTCAATCAAGTTGCCGAGGCCTATGATGTTTTGAGTGACCGTAAGTAAACAACATCGCCAATTTAGCAGCCACTGATTGAAACTATCAATTAATTGGTACATTGGAATAGCCGCGGAAATAAATGTATTTAAAACATTTCAGCTCGAAAAAAGGCAATCTATGACAAGTTTGGAGAAGAGGGTCTGAAAGGAGGTATTCCACAGGAATCTGGGTTGGATGGTGCTTGGACATCAGGATACTGCTACCATGGTAATCCAAACAAGATATTCTATCAGTTTTTTGGAGGTGACAACCCATTTGCAGGTAAGAAAAATAACACTCATAAGATACTTTATGCTACTAGTTTTATTTAGCTAAATTAACATTGCAATATTTCACTTCCCTCTTCAGATTTCCACATGAAAGATGGTAGTGAAGTGGTCATTGGGTTTGGAGGCCTTCGAGGAAGGGGTGCGAAAACACAAGACCCTCCCATTGAAAGAGACCTTCACTTGGCACTGGAAGACCTGTTCTATGGATGCACCAAAAAGATAAAAATATCTCGTCGGGTATTATGGGATAACTATACCAAAAGTCTTGAAGGACTTTGTCAACATATTCCTACTGATTAAACAAAACCTTTATCCACAAATGTTATTGTAGCAGTGCCATGCAGGATCTGTTTTCAACAGTAGACTGCTTTTTCTGTAATTGATGAGAAATTGCCCCAGTATCAGTTTAAGGTCGTATTTTCTTCTGAACCAGGTCATGAATGACGATGGACACACATCCAGTATCAAGGACAAAATACTGACCATTGTTATCAAACCGGGATGGAACGAAGGCACTAGGATAACATTCCCAAAAGAGGGCGATCAGGTAACAGAAAAATCACCCATCCAATACTTGAGTGTTGGTAACAATGGGTTTTACAGGCATCAGCTGCCTCAAACCTGATATGTTGTCTAGTCAGAGTCTGATGTTGCATTTACTGTAGCACAGTCTGAACAAGACATTCCCCCCCAGGGACCAAACAGCATTCCCGCAGATGTTGTGTTCATTGTGCGGGAAAAGAGCCACCCCCGATTCACACGGCACCACAATGACCTGATCTACACAGCCCAGATCGCTTTGGTGAAGGTGAGATACTTTGACAGGGGGATGGGGGGGGGTCATCACTCAAGTGGGCTTTTTATTCAATGTGCTTTAAATTGTCAGCCCACTTTTCCCCTCACAGGCTTTGACTGGATTTGCAGTTGATATAGAGACTCTGGATGGCAGGCTACTCAACATCCCCATCAATGACATTGTGCAGTGAGTAGTGCTTTTACCGTTTCTGTTGGGGGCCCCTCGGATTTAATAGCATTTGTCAGTAAACAAATTTGATCAGTGAGTCATCTGGATTACTGGCAATGAAAAGCATAGTGACTAATGGTAGTAATATTTCACCAAAAATTTTAATGCAAAGCTGGTCTTAGAAATGAAACATTTTAAATCACTTGCTATGATTAAGAGTTGTATTCCTCTAACCCCACCCAGCCCTAAATACAGAAAAGTGGTGTCCGGAGAAGGCATGCCTCTGTCCCAAGATCCCTCCCAGAGGGGAGACCTCATAATCCAGTTTGACACACACTTCCCTCAGAAGCTGTCCGCTGAGGAGAAAAGCAATATTCAGAAAGCCCTAACTTCAAATAAACACATTCAGATTTAACCTTGGATTGCCTTATTGGTAAGAAAGACATGTGACTATAGAAAACAGTTAAATGTTCATTTTATTGTCAGAAGTTAAGATACGACGGGGGGGACCAGCTTTCAAGTCTCAAGAATACACTTCAGAGTAACATCAGTAATCAGGTGATTTAAAAAAAAAGGAAATTGCTTGGGCCACAGGCATAAATAAAATAGGAAAAAAGATCAGAGTCACCCTATAATGCAGCCAATGGCTAGGTTAGTGGTGGCAAGCTGCCATCATGGCACGTTTCAGCTGCTCGTATGTAACAAACATCACCACATTCCAAGAGCCCAGTCTCAAGAAAGAGGGCATGAATCTGTAGGGAAAGAATAGAAAAGCCTTAATAAGGGTAAAAATAAAACAGACACTCATTTGAAACGTTACAAAGCACACAGCAACCGCTGTAGTTGCTATGGACTGAGAATGCACAAGCTCAGTCATAACACCCACACAGTACAACCCAGTCTAGAAAACCAATCAAACTACTGAAATCATGACTTACCCTTTGTAGAAAGCAAGGGGTCCCTCCTTTGTAACCATGGCAAGAGCACAGTTCAGGGCGCTGCTGTATTGGCCGAGGGCAGAGTTCATGTATCTCGTCTTCACCACGTCTACGGGTGATGCAATCACAGTGGTGCAAAATCCTGCGCCAAACGCAGACATGAAGTGGCAGGGGAGGTCATCTGTAGAGGAGGTTGAAAGGGTTACAGACAACAGTCACAATCAGGGGGAAGTAGGAGTCTGAAGTGATGTTGCACAATGCAAGGCTTACCAGTCAAGGGTGTGTTTCTAAGAAGGCTGTCTTTGATGAGGTCATATGTAACCAGTTCAGTGCAGTTCACAATGGCATTGCGGGCAATGTTTGGGCCAGTACCTGCAGTGGCAAGGGTGTTAGCAAGAGATCAATAGAACACAACCGTGGATGATAAGGTTATAAAATCAGGATCTTAAGTGGATTTACAAACAGTATGTGACCAGGATCATGAAGTCCTTCAAGCCATTGGACTGTCCATGCATGCAGTTCAGACTGAGTGCGGATCCTTTTGACAACTAACACGTCATTATACTTGTGGAAAGAGCCACATGTTACGATCTGATTTGTATGTTTACACTAGTCAGCTCATTCAGGAGACACATTGTATTCACAACCTAGTGTCTCATAAGGGTGTGGTTTTGAAGACAAATGTGAAAATGTTCTTTGACAATCCACTTTCATAAAACAGCCACACCCTTTCTAATTAGCACAAGCCTGAAATGGAAGGTGCAGCAGAAGGAAGACATCCTAAAGCCAAATCAAACAGGTCAGTGTTTCCTAGAAGCTGTACTTCTGGATGTTTTAACTCTAGTCACCCTACTCAGCGACTGACAGCTAATGCCAATTGGTGGTGTCGGGGTGATGGTGCATAGTAAACCCACAGGCTGTCATTGCAGTGGATCACAGTTTAGTTACGCCACAAGAACCGCACGCTTTGACGGTTAGAAAAAATAAGGTATTTATGATTTAAGGCATTTTCCATATTTGCCATAATTCCCTTAAAAGGCCTGCAAAACCTGAGACGATAGTTTCTTGTAGACCATTTAACATTGATATATGTAACTTCCAAAAACAGGAGGTATTTCCGCATAGATTTCCCAGAAATCTTACTTGAAGTGATGTCAGTTCACTCGAAGGCCACACGTTGTGTTTACTTTATTCAGTGCATCTAAAAAATGTTTTATCCAGCCAGAGTTGACATGCCATTCTTTTAATTATGTACTAAAATTAATTTAACTAAATGCATCTGATGTAGCAAAAACACCAAAACATGAGAATACTCCATTTTCCCAAAAGGAAGTTAACACTGGAACAACATCTGCCTTTTTCAGCAGATTTGCTTTCTGAGCCAAATCGTAATTTCTTCTGTACCGTTAAATTCTGATTTTTATAACACTAGTGCGTCTCGCCGCTTGAGCCACAAAACGAAAAGTCAAGTGCTTGTTTTTTCCAGCCGCCGCTCTTTGATATCGCAAAAATAACTTCCTGTGCGCAAGAACATTGTTCCCACCACTGCACAGGCCAACCATTTTTTTTTTCTTACTAACTGTGTTACGCTTTCCCCTTTTAAGATTTAGTAAATGTAGTTTAAGCTCACAGCATACAGTAATTTTCCTGCTGTAATGCAGTCAACTGGTGATGGCATGAACATGTATTAGGGTAGAGAGCCATATGTGGGTTATACTGAAGTCTTCAACATAGTGGGAAACAAAATGCCTTCCAACATCTATACGTCAGACCAAATCCTTCCACAAAGGCACAATGAGCCACGTGATCCAACAAACGCACCTCTCCACAGACCACGCATGCCCTCTTCCTTGGCAATGGCCCTGTATGCCTGCATGGTACCATTGTAACGCCGGTTTGGCCCAGAGGAACCAGCCTGTGCCTGGAAGCGGACCTTCACAACATCTGTGGGTTGGGCTAATGCAACCGCCATGGCGCCAGTGGTGCAGCCTGCCAGCAGGCGACTGCCAATCCCCACATCTAAACACATGGGGCAGAAGAAGCACTAAGTTAAAAAAATTCAGGGGCATTTTTATACGGTCGACATGTTTCTATATGAATGCAGTGTAGACTTACGCTCCGAGCCTTTGGTGTAGAATGACTTGACAGAGTCGTAGAGGCCAATGCGGACCGAGGCGAAGCTCATCTGTCTCTGGAGACCCGCTACCAGGCCGTTGTAGAGGCTCCTGGCCCCCTCTGTACGCACCATGGTGGTGATGGTGCCGAACACACCCCGATACCGCACTGCCGTGCCATGACTTGCAGCTGCCACACCTTTTCCTTCTCCTTGGATCTGTGCAGAACATAAGGGGCAAGGAAAGACTTTACAGACACCGGGGAGGGGAGGTCAGTCCAGGCACTTGTCCTTGGTGCAATGTCCAGGGCCTGCTGATTCCAAGGGCTTAACATCACATCCTGGTGTCGCTTAGGGAGTCAAGAGGACAAAATTGAAAGACAGAATGCAAGTCAGTTTTAATGTTAGAAAAAAAATGAATACAAAAAAGCCCACGAGTCAGTGATGTGATTAGGGGTCTTGTGTACCAGTGAACTTTAAAAATACATCTATGACAGATGATTTTATTTGGTTTAATGGCTCCACACTTCATAGGTCAAGCAATCTCACGTGATTAAACAGCAAAAAAAATGTTGCATTTCTTGCTTTTAGAATGATTTGTCATCAAACTTGAAATAATGTAATTATCATTACAACTTCAGCTGAGTAAATACCTTATTCAGGCCTGTTAATCTGTTTAATCTTATGGGCGTTACCAAACTGGCACATTGATTTTACCCAATGTCATCTTAAAAGGGAGTTTGTTGATATTCAGCAGCAATGACAAGTCCCAATCTACATAAAATAACTGCCAGTGGCACAGCATCAAAACTGGCTGACTTGGTAAGGAATAAGGATTATTATATTTGTGTGAATAAAGTAAAACACAATCATCCAATTGTTCTTGTTCTGTCATTTTTGTTTCTTTTATATAAAGTATCTTGCAGTCACCAATTGGCCTTTCAGGAGCTGAAATAAGACTAAATTGAATTTCATTATGCCTATATTTATTCCTTTATCATTTAATTTTTGGTCTAGGATACTCACAAGCAATTAAACTTTATAAAAAATCAAATTAAAATAAACAGGCAAAGGATCACTGTAGGACCAGAAAGTAAAATGCAAGGCCATAATTGACATGATATCCTTTTATCAGTGCTGTTCTGCTCTACAATGTACATTATTCTGTTCATGTACTGCCATGCATTGATTTCCTATAGCTCAGCTGATAGGGAATGGCACTTAATACCAAGGTTGTGGTTTCAATTCCTACTTGAAAGTGTGCACCAAAACCATGCCTAATGAGAACAAATGGAAATGAAATCAGCCATGTCAGGTTACCCAGCTGGACACTTATGAACTGCATGGATGTGTACCACCAGACTGCAGAGGCATGAGGAAAGTTGAAACATAATTCAGTGTGACGGTCATGTAGTCACCCCCAATGATGGTCATTCAGCAACACATCAAATCATTTCTAAGATCAGAATCCCTAAGCTTACCTGGAGCCGGACTTTGGCCGTGTCCAAAGGAAAGGTGACTAGGTCAGCAATGCAGGCTGCTGTTCCAGCACCAATAAACTTGACAGCAGCAGTTGGGGGCATGTCAGCAGGTTTGAATCCAACCATTGTTATGAAAGTAAATGGAACGTCAATATTAAGAAGACTGATGTGAAGACGAGACAGGGAACTCTACCCAATTCTGTAAAGGAAACAACACTTATTAAAATTAAAATGTGATGTCACTGTTGTTTCTATGTCACAAGTAAACAAGACTGCAAGAAAAAAACTGCCCTGGCTTGGTACCAAAGGACTAAGAAACACTATTGTGGCCAAACAAGTTCTGATTGTTACCATAGTTTTAGATGGGGCTCTGTGGTCCATCACAGAGGCGATACCGGTTTATTCCAGTGTCTTGGTATCTTTTCATTTTGCGGAAATGCAATAAGTAACACCCACCGCCTGTTGCCGAATCTATGCTAATTACTTGCGTCAAAGAGCTCTAGGCTACCCTATTGTTAATGCGAGGCTGAAAGAGCTCAATTTCGACCTTATTTGCATTTGTGGTAACTACGCTTTCACTAAAAAGTTTCTCACTCACTTAGTCTCAGCTAAAACGGACTAAATTATACGAATCAATATAATGTAATTTGTAAAAGCCTACGAGCCATCATATTTTGTTAATATTAACCAGTTCATGTAAAAAACATATATTTTCCCAAACACCTTACCTTCACTGAAGTGACCCAGGCCTACGAAAGCCGAGATCAGGATTCTCTAAAGGCGTCCCTCTGGTCGAAATTACTTTCAACTATGATTTGGTTGCCTTGTCCTTCCATAGAACAACGTTCAAAAAGGATGTATCCCAAAAACATACTACAAATTCTGAAAAACAAGTTGCAGTTTCTGTAACAAACAGTAAAACCATAACACAACACAGCTAATAACATACCTGTAACTGTACTCGAAGAAGTAGAAGAGTTTACCTTGAATAAAAGACGAAAATGTTTATCGGGGGAACGACGTAAGACCCTTTTGTACGATCTGTAAGGTGCTGCTTCCTGTTAACTCAGACAGCGGTTGAGCTTTGCTGGAACAGCGGCCTTTTATTGCACCCCCTCCCCCTCATCCCCGTTACGTCATTAGAAAGCAGCTGTGTTTGCTGTTCGCACATGCTGGCCTGCGTTCAGTAAAAAAAACATTTCTTTTAACGGAGATGGTGACCTTCTGAACAACCAGTTAAAAAAGGGATAAGTTGCAACGATGAAAAAAGTTTCAAACGGATCTTGCACGAAATATTGACGCAACGTAGCAAAAGTTTCGAACTGAATGCACCCCAGAGGCCAAACCTCCCCTGGCCTGTTCTCACGTTCATTCTATGATGTGATTGGCTATTTCGATTGCCGTCCACGTGGGTGCACAAACAGATGGTTTAATTGCGTATATTACAATTGTTGCGGAATATAATTCTATTAAAATGTGTTCAACTGTTTTATTACCAAGTAAGTTTGCTTAGAACACAGTCTTACTTACACCAACAGCCAAAGAACAATTTCTTTTAACTGATTCACTCATGAACATAAGACCTTTTTTCCCCTTGTCCTGCCTTGGATTATATCCAGCGACTTTTCATTTACTGGTCCAACTCTCTTGACCAATTGGCTACTCTGCCAAGCACCAAAAAGGCCCTGTGCCAAGAACCTACATTTGTGCCGGCTTAAAGACTGTCGGCAAATACATTTGCGGTTTGGAAATGTACTGCATACATTTCCCAAATGCAGATTTATCACCAAGTGTAATTAAATTAGCACCTCACACCCATAGGCGGAAATCCAGGGGTGGACGGGGGGGATATGACCCCCCCATCCTTGGGAAAACTATGATCCCCAATAAATAAATGTAAAATTAGCTATGTAATTTCAATAATAGTAAAAAGATGCAATGAAAGCAGTTGTGCTGAATATATACACTTAGTAAGGTTAAGGTTTCATTTGCCTGACAGTGGTTTGATCCACTGCCCCCTAGCACTCAGCAGTGGCACATTGTGCAGATCCTGTGTTTGGTCCTGTGTTTGTGTTGGTGGTTGACTCTCAGTAAGTAGTTCAAACAAAGGATATGTAAGACATTTCTTTACTTCTACCACTGAGTACAATAAAAAATATTTCTAACCGTCACCAGCCTTCATTTTCTCTGCACTGAATTACAGGTCACTCTTTGTCAGCTAGAGGTTAGATGATGTTTGCTAGCAAGCTACAGAATCGTCAACCATCTTTCGCAGCTGTTTGAATTTGAGTCAATGAGAGAAGCTTGCAGTGCAGTGTATGTAACAAGGTGACAGTGTGCCCGTCTGAACGGCACTCAATGCACATAACTAACGTGAGGCTAATCCAGTACATTTGTTTTAATGTTGGTAGAGTGCACACTCTAGCTGTATTTGCAGAGCTACAGTAGCAAGCAAACCGATGGTGCAAACTAAAACAGTAGTACAGCCCTCAAACATTTCTCTTGAGAAAATCTTATGTAATTGCACCCTCCAAACTTGGTATCAGATTTTTGCCCCTGCTCACATTTGATATGTGATAAGTGTTCTGGCCCAAATTTGTGGATGATACACATTGTTGAGAGATACTGTGACCTTTATCTGTCTATGTAAAGCACTTAAATCCAGCGAATGACTTTAAAACTAAGTTAATCAAAATGTATGTGTTAATATGGCTTGATCCATTAAATTAGCCTATCCCAGATGACTCTTTAGCCTAAAAAAGCCACTGGAAAACTGTTTGCCTAAAATTAGCATTGAGTGCATAAATTAACATACTTAGGATACCTTTGCTGGAGTTTTGAGTTATTTAGCTAATTAGAGCTGTTCTCAAGTCAAAATATATGAAGTATAATGTTTTTTATTCTAATATTCTGAGATACAGGATGTTTGATTTCCGTGAGCCATAAGCCCTAACCATCAAGATTTAAACCAAAAAGGCTTAAAATATTTGGCTATGTGTAATAAATCTAGAATATATGAAGGTGTCACATTTTGATTTAAAATACGGAAAGTAATGAATGTTCCACTATATTCAAATGTTTTGCGATGCACCTGTATGTGGGAACTCCTTCAAGACTGGTGTAAAAGCATTCAAGTTGACTACCTCTTGAAGCTGGTTCAGAGAATGTCAAGAGTATGCACAGCTGTAATCAATGCAAAGAGTGTCTATTTTGAAGACACTAAAATATAAATGTATTTGGATTTGTTTAACACTTTTGTTAAAAAGTTTAAAAGGTTTATTTGTCATTGCAATAATGAGTTATGTCAATGAAATGCTTGGTTTTCCTAGTCCCGACAGTGCAGTTAGAAGTAATTATAAAAATAAGAAGATAACACAAACAATCAATAAAAACACACATTAACACACATCAATAATAATAACTATACTGCAGCTGTCATAACAGGCAGTGACATAGCGGGACAGGATACTCTCGATAATGCATCTGTAGAAGTTGGCGAGTATCCTGGTATCCAAGCCAAATCTCCTTAATTGGCGCAGGAAGAAGAGTCGTTTTCTGGCCTCCTTCACCACGATGTTAGAGTGATGAGACCAAGTCAAGTCATCGCTGATGTTAACACCAAGGAACCAGATGTTGTGAACTCTACTGCAGACCCATTCATGTTTATGGGGGTGTGGTCTCCCCGACGCTGCTTCCTGTGATCAACAATCATATCCTTAGTTTTGTTGATATTGAGCTGGAGGATGTTATCCTGACACCATGAAGTCAGTGACCTTACCTTGTCTCTATAGGCTGACTCGTCGTCGTCAGAGATCAGGCCTATGATGGATGTGTCATCAGCATCAACTTAACAATGGTGTTTGAGACGTGGGTTGTAGTGATGAAATTAGTTGGAACCTAATAAAGATTGAATGAACTGCATTGCCTGCTTTGTGAGTTAGGGTTGATAAGATTGAGGATAAAAGCGAAAAGGAGTGGAGGAAAAGATTTTGAAAGAAATTACTCGGACATTTGTTGAAAGGTTGTTGTCCAAAAATGAGTACTGAGTCGTCATCTGGGAATGAACTATTCTGCTGGTCAAGCTCATTAAGGGAGTCACTAAGGGCTGGTTTTGCAGACACAGATTAAGCTTAGTCAAATACTACAAAATCAAGTTCAATAGAAAACTCCATTGTACTTGTTTTTCTTGTCCTAGACAAGGATTAATCTGTGTCTGCGAAACTGTCTCGAAGTAGTTTAGCATTAACTACTAGGAGAGACCGGACAAATGTATTTTTAGTGTGTATTTATCATCAATATATCAAAAATCTGTCTTCAATATTAGAATTTAAATTGCATTTAATAAAGTTTTTTCCAGAAGGAATGCACTGTATAGCAAACACATACAACTACATTCACATTTTTATGAATTGTTATTATTAACACAAATTATTAATTGTTCATGGATAGTCCTAACATTTACCAAGATGTTCACCTTGAAAAGAGAGAAATGTATTTTGGTATTTATTTCATTCGTCTGCGCTTGATGCAATTTCACAAATATTTTTCAGGTAAGCAATCAAGTTTTCAAGATATAAACTTTCCAGATACAGAATGTGCAATCTTGCAGAAAGGATTATTTTCCCAACAGAGGTTTGATCCCATTTGAAGTTACTAGTTAAGTCAGTATTTTTCCATTTTGACTTTATTTCTTGACAGAAATAGCTAGCCTAATCAAAAAAACTAATCTTTGCGTTAATTAATCTTTTAGATACAATGAATCTATTGCACTTATTTGGAATATACATTATTCATAACCTCATCATCAGTTATTGGCCAGCAATAAACAAAGCTTTCACATCTTATTTAAAAAAGTTAACAAAGAATAAATAGAAATAAAAAGAAATTCAACGTAAAGTGTAAACATCATGATAATTGCAGGACTGTAAACATTTCTCAACACAATCGAAGGACAAGATGGAAGGCGAATAAAAGGAAAGGTCTATTGCTCCATTCATTTTTTTTCCTTTTGAAATATATAGATTTGTCAAGCATTTATATTCTTTATTTGACAGGAAAGTGTGGAAAGACACTTTGTCCTTCCATTGGTTGGCCTCTTTTGTTGAAAGAGCAGCGGGCTGGACCCGAACCCACACCGCTAAACCTACTGAGGCCGCTAATATCTAAGTGCTCTTTTCACAGGACATTTGCTACTGGACCAGTTCTGGCTCTGTCACTCCTTTTGCTTGGGTGCTCCCACTTCGGTCTCCACTGTTAGAAGCACTCCAGAATTCCATTTCATGGAACTCTGAGAGAGAACAGGTGTGATCTCTATTGCCGTGGTAAAGTCTATGCCTTTAGGCCAGCCAGGCTCAGACCAGAGAAGCATGAGAGAAATAAACAAACTGATGTGGCGGAACAACAATCAGAATGGTGACTCCCAGGAGGTCTCAGCTTTCATCATACCTCGCTTTATCTGCTCATACGACACAAACATCACAATATTCCAGGATCCCAGTCGCAGGAAGGATGGCACAAATCTGTGACAGAGTAGAGGAGATGCTGTTTCAGCTGCAGACAGCTGTCTTTGTAATCTAGTAACATTTCATTCCAAAAAATGTATAGCGAGCCTTAATGACTCAGCTCATACCCTTTGTAGAAGGCTGTTGTCCCCTCCATAGTCAGCATTGTGTAGGCACAGTTGATTGCACTTCTGTACTGGCCTGACGATGAGTTCATGAATCTGGTCTTGACCACATCCACAGGTGATGCCACAACTGTGGTACAGAACCCTGCCCCGAGTGCAGCCGTGAAGTGGCATGGAAGGTTGTCTGGAGACAGATCCGACATACATTACATACAGCACATTACGAAGCTGTGTAATACGCTACATAATATAGCGCTGGGCCAAAACTGTACAGTAACCTCACCTGTCATTAGGTCGTACTTCAGTATGAGTTCCTTGATGATGTCATAGGTGACCAGCTCGGAACAATTCACAATGGCATTGCGTGTAATGTTCGGCATGCAGCCTGGTTCGGAGAAGCACAGATTCAAATTAGTCTCGTTCACATTTTTCTCTATTACTTTCAATGTGAGTTGACCCTTTCTTTTCCTTCCAAATTGGTAGAGTTGCTACCCACCTTTCCACAGGCCTCGCACCCCTTCATCTCTGGCGATGGTCCGGTAGGCGTCCATAGTGCCATTATATCGCTTCCCTCTGTCAGCCAGACGCGCTTGAGCTTGAAAACGCACTTTGACCACATCTGTGGGCTGAGCGAACATCACAGCCATAGCTCCGGTGGTGCAACCTGCCATTAATCGAGTAACGATGCTCGCCTCTAGAAAAAGGTGGGCACATGTTAGTTATGGGTCTCCAATAAATTAAGGGTATGATTTTGAGGTCAAGGCAAGGGATAACATGCTGTTACGAAGGCGATAAAACTCACGGTCAGAGCCACGAGCGTAGAACTGCTTCATGGAGTCGTAGAGGCCAATGCGGACCGAGGCGAAGCTCATCTGTCTCTGGAGACCCGCTACCAGGCCGTTGTAGAGGCTTCTGGCCCCCTCTGTACGCACCATGGTGGTGATGGTGCCGAACACACCCCGATACTGGACCGACTTATGTCCCGACTGATTCTCTCCTTGAATCTGGAATTGAAGGTAAATATGCTGATATCTGAATGGTGGAGAGGCTTGCTGTCAAGGCTTGCTGTCATTTAATGTGCAGATTGAATTGATTGGTGAATATTTCTGGACCAGTTTTTGGCGAAGCTGTCTAGCCTCTCATCAGTTCCGGCCTCTCACCTGTAGCCTGACTTTGGCCGTATCCAAGGGGAAGGTCACAAGATCAGCGATGCAAGCTGCTGTGCCTGCACCAATGAACTTGACAGGTGTTGTTGGTGCAAGGTCTTTGGGTTTTATTGCAACCATAGCTGTCCCAAAGATAGCTTGTGTTCCAGGAAACAAGGATCAATCAGCTGAGTAACTTGGTATTTTCCTGAAGACACAGTGCATATTTTTTTGTTATTATCAAATTACAGTTATTTTCATAAAGACAATACAGATGACAGCTTACATAGCAACAATAAATTCCATGACATATTTATCTGAAGAGAAACTGCAATCGATGGTTGTTTATATTCACAACCATCATAACCTTCAGCTTCACTCTCAATAGGTTTTGTACCTGAGGATGCCGACAATATTGACAAGAATCTTCAAGTCTTTTCCACAGTAAAATGTCTTATTCGGAAATGGTTTCTTAATGGAATTCCTTGGTCCATGAAAATCTACCAGCAGGAGGCTAAGTTGCAAGCCAATACCTACAAATATAAAAAAAATCTTCAATTATTAATAACTCTTATTGTTGTGGTCGTGTATGACTTGCATTAAATATAATATTTCTATTAATATTGATAATCAAATTAGTTGCTCCTGGTCCTACCCTAGGTAATATTTTCCTAATATTTCTATCAAGAAGAACTTAATTTACTACTTCTATTTAAATTCAAACAAACTGAACACAACCACCTAGGTGACATTTAAAACAAAATGACACAAACATACTCCTATGACACTAAGCTATGAAAATATTGACTCAAGGAGTCCGTGGTCACCATTTAATTTCATAAATAAAAGCAGTTATATTCACCTGAACATATGTTGTATGAATATTCTAATCCAATATATGATGGCAAAATGATCAAACAAATCCTCAATTTGTTAATCCAGCAGTTGTGCACAAGTGCTTGCTTTTTGAGAGGGGCTTCTCAATTTATAGACTGGCTTTGCATGTCTCACCTCAGGCATGCTGTCAACTTGCGTAGTCACTCCATGCTATGTTTATCTCAAATCTTTATGGTTGGACAACAACTTCAGCTCATACTCTTCTTGGGTTGTTGTTTACTGTATATGCACTTTCAACTGTGCCATTTAAATCACAATCTTTACCATTTACTGTATGCAGAGTAGAGTTTTGAGCTTATGAAGGACAGGTTTTTATTAGTTATTTCATTCATTTGCTAAAAAATGCTGTAAAAAATTCATTTGCAATGCAATACACGTATTGCATTGCAAGTAACACATGAATAATAAAAGGCCTACAAGTTATTCATTTAACAAGCAATATTATGCAACTTGACAAATGACATATTTTTACATATTTTTTAATGATTCTTATTATAGATTTAATAGCTGCACTGAGCTCTAAAAATATACTTGAAATTGGCCATCTTTAATTACAATTGACCTTCACAAAGTCTGTAACACTGTATAATCTGGAATTTGTTTTAGTTAGATAATTCATTGCATTCTGTATTGGTGTTAATAACCCATGTGCTGAGTTCATTTGCATGATAAGAACAAAATGGGCACCTCATCTGTCATCTCAGATATTCATTTACAAACTTAAATGTCATTGGTCAGAGAATAAATCATAATTAAGAGTCTAGCCAATCAGGCAATGGGACTTGTCTTGATACCAAATTCAGTGAGGGCAGAAGGGTTGTTCCATGAAATGAGTCTATGTGAACTCTGTGAACGCCATCCTATTAGAGCCCTTTTTCCTGAAAGTCCCTGTCACAATCTATTAATTAATATAAGGTTTTTGGTTGCTTGTAGACTACTTGCATACTCAGTTCATGATTTTTCTAATATTGTTTTAATAAACAAAATGTATTAAATCAGTTTGGTTAAATAATGGACACTATATTTAATATACAATATGTTTTTTGGTTCCTACATTGCAACATCCTCAATGTAATGCTGACGGTATGTTGTGACTAAACTGAGATGGACTGCAGTTACTAGTTATGTGCCTGGGCCTGCACATTGCCGATAAAAATCTGATGTAATACATCATCATTTTAACTCTTCAGCTGAAAAATGGGAGACCATACCTTTTCCTTCATTGGATCTCATCTGTGACAACCTCAGGGCTGCGGAAGGTCTTGGCTTTAAAAGCACGCCTTATTGGTTGGCCTACCCTTCCCTTTAATCAAATTATACTGTACATTATTTTATAATAATACAAATAATAATTTTTGTTTACTGTATGATTATTATAGTTTAATTGTGCTCAAGTTTGAATACCCTGGCAGAAATTGTGAAATGTTGGCATTGATTTTGAAAATATCACTAATCATGCAAGAAAAACTGATAGTGATCAAATTTTTGAATTATCATCATATAGTTGTTTGGCTCCTTTTTAAATCATAATTATAACAGAAATCACCCAAATGTCCCTGATCAAAAGTTTACATACCATTGAATGTTTGGCCATTTTCATCTGTGACACACACAGGTGAAAATGAATTTCCCACACCTGTGGCTCTTTAAATTGCAATTTGTGTCTGTATATAAACAGTCAATGTGTTTGTTAGCTCACACATGGATGTACTGAGAAGGCTAGATACTGAGCCATGGGGAGCAGAAAATAACTGTCCAAAGACCTGCATAACAAGATAATGGAACATCATAAAGATGGAAAAGGATATAAAAAGATCTCCAAATCCATGCAAATGCCAGTCAGAACTGTTCAATCACTTATTAAGAACTGGAAAATTCAGGGATCTCTTGATATCAAGCCAAGGTTAAGTAGACCAAGAAAGATTTCAAGAATTGTTTGGGATACATAGAAAACCCACAGGAAACCTCAGGAGAAATACAGGCTGCCCTGGAAAAAGACAATGGGTTTGTTTCAAGGAGCACAATTCCACGATACTTGAACTAAAATGAGCTGCATAGTCAACTGTAAACATGGTTACAATATGCCCAACAACACCTTGACACAGCTTCTGGCACACTGTAATTTGGAGTGACGAGACCATAATGGAGCTTTATAGTTACAACCATATGCATTATGTTTGGAGTGGGGTCAACAATGCCTATAGTGAACAGAATACCATCCCCACTGTGAAGCATGGTGTCGGATCAGTTATGTTTTGGGGGTTTGTGTGCTCTAAAGGCAAGGGAATCTTTTGAAAATTAATTGCAAGATGAATGCAGCATGTTATCACAAAATACTGGCAGACTATTTGCATTCTTCTGCACAAAAGCTGCGCATGGGACGCACTTGGACTTTCCAACACAACAATGACCCTAAGCACAAGGCCAAATTGACCCTCCAGTGGTTACAGCAGAATAAGGTGAAGGTTCTGGAAGGGCCATCCCTGTCTCCTGACCTTAATATCATAAAGCCACTCTGAGAACTTAAACGTGCGGTTAATGCAAGACAACCAAAGACTACATGACCTGGAGGCATTTTGCTGAGACAAATGGGCAGCTATACCACCCCCAAGAATTTGGGGCCTCATAGACCACTATTAGATAAGACTGCACTCTGTCATTGATGCTGAAGGGGTCAATACACAGTGTTAAGAACTAAGGGTATGCAGACTTTTGAACAGGGGTCACTTTATTTTTTTCTTTGTTGCCATGTTTTGTTTTATGATTTTGCCATGCTGTTATGACCTACAGTTGAATGTGATTCCCATAAGAAATAAAAGACACGTTTGCCTGCTCACTCGTGTTCTCTTTACAAATGGTACATATATTACCAATTATTTTATTACCTTTATTTTTCATCTGATAGCTCTTTTATTTGTTAAATATTTATTTTATATATTCCTAGATGAAGTTGATATTATATACAAACTAGAAATAGATGAAAAAGGAGTATACATATAATTGTATTCAAATCACTAATACTCTAATTAAAACCATTTACTTTGGGAGGGTTTTTAAGTTCATGGGCAGTCTTATGGATGGTGATGTTAAGTTTATTTAATATCTGGTAGTCGGCTGGTGACACACCTGACAGATGGAGAAAGATACACTCCGTACATCTGAATGTATTCAGGGCGTCTGTATTTAACCATATGGCTAAGAACAATATCACAACAGGAAGGTTTAGAGAGCGACATGGAGTGATTTCTTAAGGAATAAAGAATGGAGAAGTAAAAAGTTCCAGAGATCTTCTCATGCGTCCATGTGTTCTGCCATGATTAGCTGAGGTCCAAGTTTTCAGCATACATCAGACCTTTTACCATCTCCAACTAGACATGCTGCCTAATGATTTTCATGTTCCTGTTATTGAGAACCCTGCACTGGTTTGTTCTAGTGCCCCAACCAACCTGTTTTACCTGCTGTGCTGCCTGCTGCTACACAAGTTGTTCAGACTTTCCTGGATTGTCAGATTAAAAAATGAACTAGCACATGATGATCATACTGTACCTCAAGAGAAGGATTTAGAACTTTGACAATACTGGATTTTGAGCTTCAGAAACTACTTCTGATACTTGACACACTTAAAGGGGCACTGTTGAATTCTGCCTCTAACATTTACAAGACTAACATTACCAAGACTAATGAATGCAAACAACAATGTATAAATGTCTTCCAGTTATTTATGGTTTTATTTGATGAAAAATCCAATGACTGTGATTTCATTAAAATCACAACGGAGTACAGAGCTGCCAGCATTCACTCAGTTCCTCCTGTTTGAATTGGACACTGACACTATTAGGTAAATAGGTTAATTTCTATATTATTTCACTTAGCAAAGTTAGTTGATACCAGCTCAATCAGAATCAACATTGCCCCTTATTAGCTAAGTACATTTCTACATTCCCACAATTTTACTTGTGTAAAGATTCTGCTAGTTATTGACATGATACAGGAACTGAATACATACAATCCGCTTAAATAGTGACAAAATGTGAATTGAATGAGTTGTCAACCTCGACACTGAGTGTCTATCCCAGGCCAGCACAACGAATGCCTGACCTTTTCTTTGGGACTCAAATAGATTCAGCTAATTCATGTTATGTAAAACTTTGCCATTTATCATACTGTGTGAAATTATTTATTCATAAACCCTTTATCCAATCCAAGTAGCTAATCAGCTGCTTTGGAAGAACAATTCAGTTCAGTTCATTTGTGTACATGTGTTTGTTTGTGTGTCTTTGTGTGAGTGCGTGTGTTTTTGTGTGTGTGAGTATGTGCGTGTGTGTTTGAGCAAATCACCGAAAGAGAGTGAGAATTGTTTTTCTTTTAAAGTGAAGGAAATGAGGCTGGACTACAGTGCATGTGCAGGAAGTGATGTCAAGCAACAACATTCGAACACATCTCCACACAGCTTTACTTCAGCTCCAAAAGGCCTCCCCACAGTCATCAGCGCCTTGTCATTTGGGCACACTGGAGCACGTTACAGGGGAGGAGCTAAAAAGCAGCTGACACCCACCCGCCTGTCGTCTCTCTCCGGCTGGAACCGGTTTCCTTGACAGATCCTGTGACCTTTGCACACACTGCCTAGTAAACAAGCCTCCATCCCAGACATATATTGTACATTGTGTGCCAGGTAGAATGGTGCTTGAAATCAGTTAGTGAGTTGTTAAACTATGTTAAATGAACTTGGACTGACTAGTTACATGAGATATAAAAATAATAGTTGACAGATAAGCCTGCGTTTTGGCTTGTTGAGGCATTAGTTCTATTTCTTTTTAACAATTTTTAGGAACTGTTGTTTAAGGAAAGGATAATAGACACAAGTTGTCTTCATCAGTGTAGTGTAGTACAGTTAGTGTGAGACTTAGGAATAGTAACATCAAACATTACTGAGAGAATGCATATAACCTTTTAAAAAAAATACAATGATGGGACAAGACCAGAGAACATGGAGATGAGTGTCTGAAACATACTTCTGGCACGTCATACAGCATCAGATTTTATTCAAGGTTATGCAAAGTATGATGAATGCAAATGAAACATTTTTCTAGGCCCTATCTACCCTACTTATTCTAACATGTTGAGATCTGATATTTAAAGAAAATAATTAACGTAGCTCTGACATCTGATGTTACTTTGGATTGATGAGTTGTTTAGATTTTATAAGTAATTTAATTTATAGATGCTAATATGGAACTTTCATTTATCAAGTAGATGTGATGCCTTTTCTTCTTCCTTTGTGTGCATTCCAAAATCTTCCCTGCAATTACAAAATGGGGAATGGACCAAATAGGCCATTTTTGCCCGGTTGTACATTTTATTCTGGATATTTTGTGGAATGCAGACATTTCTTTGAATGTACTCATGGTTAGGAAATGCTAAAAACCCAGTTTTCTAACTGATTAGCATGCCTTCCTCATAGGCATCCATTTCAAGTAATTACGTTTTTTTCCAAACCAAGAAGTCCTGTGGGTCAACTTTGATGGCACATTCACCTGAAGACCTCAGTCAGTAAATTTTTCAGGTGCCTGAGGAAGGTTTATGAGACCAGGCTGACGAAACCGTTGTCTGCCCGAGTGATTCTTACAGATTTAAATTCCCATTAGGGCTTGACAGGCCCGTGTAAGCCAGCAGCGGAGTCAAGCCTTGTACCTAGTCTGTGACTGTATGATGCTATGGAAAAAAACATTAGCGCAATGTGCCACACGGGAGGACCCAAAAAGATAGTGTTCTCAGACCACACAATACAAATATGTTCTACACAGGCCTCATGCTGAAATGTAAGTCATGCAAGACATTATCACAGTGGCAAGAGGTTACTCCAAGGCCTAGGTTAAAATATTTTTCTGTATGCGTATTCTGTTCCTACGCTCAATACCTCTGTGCCGATTTCTGACCAACAGAGCTTCAAAAACGTCATTCATTTTGATTATTCCAGGGATACAAAACATCCTGAAACAGTGCGGTACGCAGACCTTTCAAGAGGCAAGTGCTGAAACCAAAAAAAAGGTATTCTCCGGAATGAGCCCTG
Organism: Esox niger; assembly: GCA_016801105.1. Taxonomy (NCBI): domain Eukaryota; kingdom Metazoa; phylum Chordata; class Actinopteri; order Esociformes; family Esocidae; genus Esox; species Esox niger. Next base: position 6,856 of record JACXGJ010007435.1, on the reverse strand, counting down.
TTGGCTCACATAGATGAACAATGCGTGTCTGTTTAAGCGAGTAATGCTCCTCGACGGGAAGAAAGGTCACTACAGAGAACACGGCCGTGTGCCCAGGTCTCCACTATGCCTGGCTTACATGACCACCAGACACTCTGGCTTAGGGCCGATCCTTCCTGCATCACAAGAACTAAATCAGTCAGTACATTCCTCTGAGGTTAGTGGCGTCATGACCCGGTGGGACGGAAATGTTTAGATGGTTGTGTGGTGGAGTGAGGGGGTGTGTCTGTGTGTGAAGACACCACTGATCATAACGCATATGTCATATAATACAGTATAATATGTTCACTTGCACTCTTTATGGCTATAACTGATCAGTCCATGACCTTTGGGCTATATTTCAGCTAGAGGGTTTTAGCAAAGGCTCCCCAATGCAAACCAGAATGTCCAAATTCTTTCCAAACCTGGAGCACTGTCACTGTGTGTACATGTTCTGTAAGTTGTTTACAGAAAAGGCTGAGTTAGAGTCTCATGGAAACATCTGAAAAATCTAAGATCAGATTACAGACCACTGCTTCCTCAGCATAGGACAAAGACAACTGTGACAAAAATAAAATAAAAAAATGACGAAAATTTACGTTTTTTTTTACAGATATCTTTGTGAGATAGAAAGTGAGAGAGACAGTGTTGCAGAGAAGATTAGACAACAAGGATGTCTGCAGAATAGACTAACATCAAGAATGTCTGCAGAATAGACTAGCGTCAAAGATATCTGCAGAATAGACTAGCAACAAAGATGTCTGCAAAGTAGACTAGACAACAAGGATGTCTGCAAAGTAGACTAGACAACAAGGATGTCTGCAGAGTAGAGTAGACAACAGGGATGTCTGCAGAGTAGACTAGACAACAAGGATTTCTGCAGAGTAGACTAGACAACAAGGATGTCCGCAGAGTAGACTAGACAACATGTTTCAAAAAGAAAGCCAAAGTTAAAAAAAAATATTCTAGTCATATGTTTCCAAGACTATGTTTCTCTGGTCAGATATTTCCATGCGCAAGGTTGATGCGAAGTACATAGCATGAGTATCTCCTCTCTCCTGAGTCACGTCATTGAGTTGCACCTGTCCAGTTCCCTGGAGATTTCCCAATATACTAAGTAAAGTTCCCACAGAGCCCATATCACATTTACAACCACCCCCACCCACCACCCCTGGTCCTGCTATTGACCCTCAAGTCTTTGTTGGGTAAGAGGACATGTAGTGGGGAGGTTTGCTCCACATTCATTTCCAATCCTCCAGGGACAATGACCGGACAAGTTGGGCATTGAGGTATTGTACAAACCTGGGTTGCAAATCACACATATGCAGTGAGTAAACAGTAAATAAACAGTTTAGAAATATCTGTCATATATGAACAGAAAATAAACTGTCTATGAACACATATCAACCATTTATAAACACAAAATAAACAATTTACAAACAAATATGAACCATGTCAAACATAAAATAAACAGTTTATGAACAAATATGAGCCATATATAAACAAAAAGCTAAACAGTTTATGAACATATGTGAACAATTTATAAATGGAAAATAAACAGTTTATGAACAGTATTAAAAGTAAATGTTCTAGAATATTTACTGTTTACCAAACACACCATGAATGCTGTATGGCCGAAAGCTGTGGTATATCACAGCATTCTTTTTATATTGGGCTTGTTTATTGGGCTTGTGAATATGTAAGCCATAAGGCAATAGGAGGAGTGGTTTATGGCCAATATACTACAGATCAGAGCTATTGTTATGCACAACAAATTCCAGTGTGCCTGGACAGAGCCCTTTGTGTATTTACAATATATCACAAACACCTGTGATGCCTTATTTCTCTTATAAATAAATTGCCGTAAAAAGTGATGGGATTTAATAGCTGTGGTATAAGTTTATGGTCTGATATACCACTCCAATCAGTCAATCAGCATTCAGAATTCAATCTACCTGGTCTATCAAATTTCAACTTCAAAGTTCAAAAGGTTTATTTGTCATTTGCAATAACAAGTTATGGCTATGAAATTATTGGTTTTCCTACTCCTGACAGTGCAGTTAAAATTTAAAAAGTAACAGTAAATATTATATAAAAATGAAAAGATAACACAATCAATCCCTAATAACACTAAACAAAAACACGCATCAATAATAATAACTATACAAATGTACAACTGTTGTGCAATGTAAAATGACAAGTGCGGTATATGCCAGTAATCTTTTTCTACAAAATTGTTCAGAGTGCCTAAAATAGTATCTATTTAAACATTTGCGCTGGTTCATTGACTTTAGACACTGGCAGTACCTACTTCCCTTACAACCCTAAGCCACTCGGAACTAGCTAATACTGTTCCGGTTTCGTTGTATAAGGGAAGACAAGGAGGAGACAAGTGATGTTGTTTTCAGATAATTTAAGTTAATGAAAAATGTTGGACTACTCTGTTTTCTTTGTGGCACTACTTGGAAAAAATATTTTAAATACTTTGTTGTTAGAGAGGAACTAGTTTTAACAACTGGGATAAGTAGAGTCCATAGAGATTATACACATGACTTTGTAGATGACAAACATCAATTTTTCCAAGTTCTAACGCAATTCAAAGTGATTTACTTTTCTGTCATACAAAAGAACTTTCTGAAACTTATCATTAGCTAATATGTAGCTATACTTTTAGTTGTGGGCCGTATCTACCTCCCTGCCTAAGTTTTTGACAATGGCATTTAACACCAAAAGGCCACTTTTATTTTGTGGAGTACCCACTTATTCAACTAGTGGGAGGTTGATAACTTGGGAAGTGGGCAAGGGATTGGTTACTGTGGAGATACCTGTGGCAGTGTTGGACATTGCCTTATATCAATCAAAAACATTTTTGGTCTGGATGTCCAGCGTGCTATCTGCTGGGATAGTTGAGAGCAGCGGTGTTGTTAAGCTGGCTTCAGTCCTGAGTCTTTTGATCCAAATCCAAAACTGACACAGCAGTGACATAGGCACGATCAGAGCCATCGCAATGCACCATTTGAATTGCCCTCTGTTGTGTCCGCTCAGCCCATGGTCCCTTACAATGCATTACTTCTTTTGGTTATGTCAACATTACGGGTCTGGCCTGAACCCTGAGTGTCTTGTCATCTACAATCCCATCTGACTGAGGATGTTTAAGTGTTGCACAACATCCCTGTGGAACAAGTGTTTTCTGTATCGCCCCTTGGATCCGATTAAGTATAGAGACTTGTTTAGTGTCTGCTGTGCCAGCTTCAGGAGTAGTGGCATTAGAACTATTATAGAATGATGTATAACCGGTATGACACCTTGTTCGCACCTAAGGACTAATTAATAGCACCTGGGTGATGGTACTTCCTGGAGCTTGGCTTTTCACTTGTCTTTTTCAAGTGGTGATTATATAAATTGTTTAAATGAATTAAAGTGTCTGAGTGCACACCCATTGTGGCATACCTCGTTCCATCCCTCCGGGAATCAAAGACTTAAATTAAAGCATTATGATTTTTCTGCTACCCACCCACCAGCTCTCTCAGTTTATTTGGTTTTTCAAGGAATTTAAGGGCTTCGAAGTTTCTTAATGTTGATGGAGCATTTTTCCTGTTTTACTGATACTCCTGAAGGTTTCTTGAGCATACTAAATTGTTGAGATTTACTTAAAATGTTGAAATTTATACATTTTCAGCGCTAGAAAGCCCAACTCTGATTTAGCAGTTTCAGCCTCCCTGAACGGGATGTCTGTTTGCCCATAACTTGTTATTAGTGGTATTACAAGTCACCCTACTTTTATTTTCCAGTCACAGCTAATAATTTTCCATGCACCTCACTGAACGCTGCTGCTGGCTTTTTTTTCCAATCACAGCTGATCATTTCCCATGAACCTCACTGAACACTGCTGCTGCCTCCAGAGTGAAATAGAGGTCAGAAGTGAATAGTCGCTCGATGGTTCCTCTGCATGTGATTTGTGTTAAGAGTGTATTCTCTGTAAACGTCCACATCATACACTCACATTTTGAGAATGTGGTTTTTGTTTCAGTGCATTCAAGTTAATATTGCTAAACGGCTACAATGTTCAAGTCAAGATGCAATTATAGATATTTTGTCAAATCTGTCAGAAATCATGAGAACAGAGAACATGAGCTAAATGCGGAAATAAATCATAACCCACCACAAACCACCACAACACAAGGTACAAACAAAATGCAAAGTCCTACAGAGAACAGGTGTGTACATGGTAGCTGGTGAATAGTTTATGTCGGTGCTCCATCTTTCCTGAAGGGTAGACATTAGGAATGACCTGTTACTGATGAGCGTTATCCACTATAAATCCCCAGGTCCAATATGTTTTACTTTCATTCCTTGTAATGATTCAACAACAGAAAAAATGATATTCAACTCCTGTGAAATTGATTAATGTTTGTTCTATGCAAATCTCTTATTTCATAAGCATCTCAGGTCATTTTCTGTATGATATCATAACTGAACAACAAATCAGAGACAAGATGTAAAGAACAGAATGTCCTACTTAAGACACTTCCTCTTTCATAGGAGCTCTTCAGTATGAACCTAGATGTGAAACATTGCTTAAATACACACTAGTCTGAAGTATGAAAAAGTGCACACGTCTGTGCTTACTGCTCTACACACCCAAAACACCATTTCAAGTAAATAGTTTGAGGAAGTGTCCAAACCACAGCGTTTGCATTCTCTTTCAGGTGAATTAAACAAACCTTAAACCTATACAAACATAATGTCTCCTAAGTTATCATACAGAAAACAATCTGGCCAGTGTAGAGGGGAACTGGGAACACATATTTTGCCCTGACACTTGTTCCTTGTTGAATAAAATTCACACAAAAAGAAAGAAAAAAGAATCCATCTCTACAGTTTACTGTTCTTCAGATGAGCTTAAATATGTCTCTTTTATTAAGATCTCTACCGGGTTCCTGATCTGTAGTTGAGCTCGGATATATCCCCTTGATTGCCCTCTACTGGAAGTCACTTGGAAATATCTTTCCACCAATATTTTTTTCAAGTTAAAAAAATATCAAACTTTCTGAGATAATATAGAGACAGATAGAGACAGTAAGAAAATACAAATAAAATGAAACAAAGCTTGTCAACTTACATTAGTTTGTCCACAACAAATAGACTTTTGCTCTTTGGAAACAATGCTTAAAACACGCCAAGACAAACTTCCATGGAAGTTTGTGAAGATATATTTTATGGAGCTCTTGCATTGTACATTCCATACATTTGTAAGCCAGTTCATCAGTTATGCTTAAAAATGTTTATTAGCAAAATGAGATAATTGAGCATGTTTTTTCAGAGGCATAATATTACCTGTATTGCAGGAACTAGCCATGGTATTGAAGCAAATGTGTGGATTCAGAACTTTCACCAGCAGATGCCAGAAAAAAATGAGCTATGCTAACATTAGTTCAAATTTCTCAAATTTAGTGTAGTGAAGAAATGATAAGGGGCTGCAAGAATAGGCAACTTTATGAACTCTGACAGCATTTAGTTGGATGTTAACAGTGCAAAGCTCACATGATGGGAAAGACCAATAATACGGGACAGATACTGTGCAAAATAGGTGCCGGAACAAGCTGAGCCAAATCTGAAGGTCCAGTCTCGACAGGATCTGGCTCAAATAAACCTTGAATCTAACTATCAGATCAGTGGCTTGCTGAATAGGCGGTTGGCAGGTAATGAGCTATCTACATACAAATTAATTTGGGAAGGGAAAATATAAAATGCATTCAAAAAAATAATTGGATGCATTAAAATGAGACAGTCACACGATGTCAGTTCTTCAAATAAAAATGAAATCTGGGTGATTCAGATGATACAGAAAAAACAGTTGATTTATCATACTTTGGTGACACTAATAACACGTACCAAATGTTGATTACATTCAGTAAAAGTGCAGATTTTGGTGCATACCCTTAAAATAATATACAGCTGGTGACAGAAATTAATATGCCCATACGGCACAATTCTGAACAACACACAGAACAGGCTTTTGTCAAAAACTTGGTTTGCAAGGGCATGCCAACCACCTAGGATCAGGAGCTTGAAGAGCACGCCCAGGAAGAGGACCAGAACATTACCCCTATGAATGCATCTCATGTGGCTAAAACACACAAGAGGACAATATATTCAATGCATGAGGTACATCAAAAGCACTGGAGCCTAGTCCCTCAACACAAACCTACCTTTGCGAACAGCTCCATTGACAATTAATGACTTATAGTGTGAATCAATGCATTTCACAGATTTTGTTGAAAACAGGCATAATAGTCGCTGCATAGTAAATGGATGTAGATGAGTATGCAAAGTAAGCTGGGTGGAGTTTCCAAGCGGCTGACTCTGAAAACCGTTGCCTTTTGACAATAATGTGGGGTCTCCCTCGTTTTCTTTGCTCTTTGTGCTCTTTGAATGTATCGCCCCTTGGGGGGGCGATACAGTCAATTATCTATACGAGACCATCCACAATGGTAATCGTTTGACTTTAATGTAACATTAAAGCAAGAAACACTAATGAGAGTGGGAAAGCAACAACACAGCGGATAAATGAAATCGATTCACTCTACTATTTTTACTTTTACTGGGTTTAACTGGTGACTGCACCTGCCGGGGACAGGCCATTTAAATCCGGGACCTCTGATCACCGTATGAAAGACCCCAATAACCATGACATATTTGTTGTGTATAATTATTATAGCTGCTTGGCAATCGTGGCATTAAGGACCAATTCCTCTCACATAGATTAAACCTAGCGTGTGGTCCTTGACTATGCTAAATATATGTCCGCGAAACTGGCCCTAAAGGATTACGTAAT
>JACXGJ010007434.1:0-30504 GCA_016801105.1 Esox niger | reverse complement strand
GGGGGGGTCATGGAACGGTACTAGCTGGGCCTCTACCTGGCCGAGGGGTCATGGAACAGTTTAAAGTACCTTACATGGAAACGCTGCAGATACACCTTTATCAATCAACAAATGGTCATATACAGATATCAGTTGAACACATCTGAGTACTGCATTAACATAACAACATACCTACACACATTTATTACAGTGGGGAACCATGCCTAATGCAGATCGTAAACCCAGGGAAACATTAGTCTGCCCCCGGGATTTGGCCTGATGTGCTTCCGACCGCAGACCGGGTTTGGCACAAGATTCAGCAGTAATAAAGGAGCACCTCTTAAATCAATGGGCGCAACCAGTATGTTTGCAAACTATTTTTTAACTTGAACAGTGATCTCAGTACCATCGCATCATGCACTGTGAATCATGCCTTACCTCATCTTCAATGTCACCACTCAAACAGTGAGGTAAACAGCAGGACAAACTATCTATCTGGGGACCAGACCCAAGGCATTGCTGCTGTCTCTAACTGAAGAGTTACATAAAAAGAGCTTTCCGTGAACCTGCTTCTACATCTGAAAATGAATATGTTAAAACCGACTGGCTGACGTAACCCAATCTTGCCACAGTATCACCCTGGAGGTGGTGAGGTAGCGAATGATTTATGCCAAACAGGAATGAGGGGGATTTAGCCAGGATAACGCCATGCCACTTCTCTTACGATAAGCAGTTACACACTTAGTTCTACATGGAAGGAGTGCTGGAGTAATTCATCATTAAAAACAAGCACATTTTAGAATGAGTGAGAAGAGATGTATTGATAAGATGCTACTGATAGCTGATATTCATACAGCACAATCGGCCAACATCAATACAGATGTTATGTCATTTATGTAGCAGTGTACTGTGGCATAAATTTAAAAAATTGCTTCTGATGATGCTTCAAATTTTAACACAAGCAAAAGTTATCTTTCTATATATATTTCAATAGAAGAAAAAAAGTCTGATAATTAACGGAAAATGTATAAATTATATGATAATAAATACACATACACACAAGTTATACAACTCCTGAATTTAAAATGGAGTAAATAATGTATTATACTTGAGGAAAACTGCAATAGAGAAGAAATAGTAAACATTTAACAACAGGACACCAAAACATTTATATAAAAATTTGCTTGTTGAATGCCTATTCAGACCAAAGCACAATCAATCTGAAATAAATTCTGCCAAATGTGCCTATAATTGGCCGATAAAAATTGCAGGTTATTATAGCAAAAAATGACCAGCAATTTTGTGATGTTTGAATTGTTTCTTCTACATTTTCATCGATGTGGGTTCTCAAGGGTGGATGCATCCCAATATCTGAAACAGGGCCATCGATAACAAGGCAACCGAAACATGACACCCTCCACACATTATGCTGAACCCCATAAAAATGACTATACTACCTCCTTGGGCCAATCAGTAAATTAGTTGTAAATGAATCCTCTCTATGACAAGTCTCATCAGACCTACAGTCTGCCTCCCAACTTCATCATGGGAACAAATACTAACAGCACCACTAGTGAAATGTGAATAAATTAATATCATTAGGCTAGTGAAAAGACTAGGATATGAATAAATTACTATCAGCAGGTCACTGAAAAGACTAGGATATGAATAAATTACTATCAGTAGGTTACTGAAAAGACTAGGATATGAATAATTACTATCAGTAGGTTATACTGAAAAGACCCAGATATTAATACATTTCTATCAGTAGGTTACGGAAAAGTACCCAGAAATGAAAAATATTACTATCAGTAAACTAATACAAAGCAGACCACTCAGTACCATTACACACAGCACATAGAGCTGTCACATCTGGCTTACCTAACAGACCTATACAGGTTGGCAATGTATGGAAAATGACCCGGCCATCAACACACATCATTTGAATTCCCTCTGTGAGAAAAGTGATCTTCACTGTCCTGCAGTTTGGTCATAGACCAACCAGCATTACCATGACTCAACTCTAGACAAGACAGAAGTAGTGGCTTCAAAACAACACACAGATTTACAAACTGGACATTATTTCAATTACCACACAAAATGGCTCTACGAGTCAAGAAATGCAAAGATACTGTGTGCACAGGGCCACTGTGTCTGAAGCCAGCTAAAAGGCTCTGTTAAACCATGCCAAGGGGCTAAGTGCACTTCCAGTAAAACCCAGGGCTCCATCCGGTTAACCCACCACATGTCAGGGATGATCAGGATGGGAGATGGGTCATCAAAATATCAGGAGATCAATAGAGCAATTCAACACCCCATTCATTCACTACCTATCTGCTGCCCACCCCTCACCACATAGCACCCCAATCTGCCCCTTAGACATGCACACTAGTTGATCGATCTCATTACAATTATAGTTGTCTAACGGTATGGACAAAGTCCCCCTGAATAGGCTTATAAATGCAATTTGTCACTGCAACAATATCATAACTGCTAAAATCATATGTCAGTTTAGAGTAAATAACACTACGGTATGTAAATTTGAGGGTCTGGGCAATGGGTAGATGACTGCAGGGTTCAGTCATAATTAGCTCCATACGTGATTTTGCATTGTGACCACCAGAACAAAATAATGGTCTAACTCCATACTATGGCTACTAAATCCTGCTTTTCTATAGGATTTCAATATACAATAGCCTAACTGGAGGTTATTTCTCTGTATCCCTTACCTCAGGCAGTTCACATTAAATGGCTACAGATTTGCAGCAACAAGATGAGGTAACACAATTGGCAAATGTGAGTGCTACCATTAACGAATAGCAGGCATTTCACATTTCATGAAGATATCGAAAAGCATACTTGTCGAGTCCTCTCCTCTCATTCTCAGAACCAATTGGAAGACAAAGTCTGAAGAAAGGGACAAGGAGAAAGGACATGAGGAGTTTGCAATTAAGAGCTTACCCTTGACTTTCAATAAATCAATAACATGAAACATGTAAAACCCTTATTATACAAATGTCAGCAAATAGGTTAAATGTTATACATCTCAATATGGGCCTGAGGGCTTGGAGCCTAGGTTCCTGTGTTAGTAAGAAAATAACTGTAACCCATATGTTTAACAACATTATGATTCTAAGGAAAATGTTCAGAGAAGAAATTGGACAAATCATATTTTACCTACGGTTGCCTCGTTACCCACTAACATTTTCTAGACTCCTTTTCATCTATATTTCATTGTTGGAGGCAGAGAAATTACTCACATCTCTCCACCCTTTTGTAGTCAATTTTATATCTAACTGTCTCATAGCAGTAACTCCCAATGAAGTTGAAAGTCGGACATGCCATCTAAAAACTGCCCGTCTAGCCATTCCGCTTCTTTTAGAAATAAGGTTGACAAAATGAGCATATAGGAGGTTGAATAAGCTTGCATGCACCCCACCCATCTAAGGGACATCATGACCAGCAATGCCTTCCTCGCCACAAGTGACAATGCGTGGAGGAATTAAAGGAGAAATTAATAATATCCTCCCTCTGGCATCTACAATGGGAATAGCAGAAATAATGTATTAAGAACTCTAAACAGCCTTTTCAGCTAACTACAATATATGTAGCAACAACATTTTGCTTGCAATTAAAAAAAATTCTACCCTGCCTGCAGTATAATGACAATGAAGTGAACTAAAATACAGACCTACGACCAAGCAAAGAATTTTTGTACACTTGTTCCAGGACTAGGGATTGACACTATCCGTCAAGTTTCAGAATTCTTTCTGCTACACAAAACATTTCCAATCCTTACACCAAATTGAGACTGCAATGATCCTACAAAATAATCCATTAGCCTTTTGCTTGCTAGCTTAACAAATCCTACACAGTCAACAGAACTCGAGACGAAAATGCCAGTTTGGCTAAAAGCCTCATTATCAACTCAAGAACCTGCATTTCCATTACCTACCAGATTTCCACGGCTCAGAAAAACACAAAAGAAGGACCTGACAATAACCATGTTTCCATAATGTTAAGTCATGCTAAATTAAGAAAAGCCATTAAATGTGTCATTTATTTTTTCAACATGGCCGGGATATATTTTTTTTATGTATTAATTGAGAAATGCTGGGGGAAATGCCTTCATGCACAAATAGTAACAGAATACCCATTAAATGAATGTAAACTTGTCACACAATGATAGTTCTGTGCTCTTTCCAGTATCACACAGAAAAGTTCACATCCAGTATTCCTTTTAATTAATATTTAAATGTTGTTGAAAATAAATATGATTTTATTGTTTTACTAGTAATTAAATGTTCCCAATGGTTGACAAAACAAGAACCCCCCACACATTGAAATTAAAGAGCTGTCATTTTACTCTATCACTTGTCATCGCTTTTTACTCCTAAGAAATAATGCATATTTAGGCAATCTTGCTTGCAGCATGTGCACAATCAGACAGCCTTGTCCAACTATAATTGACTTGTTGTCCAATTACAGCTGACTGATAAAAAAAAATAAAAAAAATAACTAAAAAGCTGCAATTATTTACACTATGTTGTGGTATATATATATATATATATATTTAGTTAAAGTTTAGTCAAAGGATTTATAAAATTAAAAGGCAAAAGATGGCATATGCTACACCAGCAAAATAGTGTGTATAACCGGCGTCATCTAAGGCATAAGAGCACTTGGATAGAAGAACTGAAAAATACAGTTGGCTGCAATATATGCAAAGTCACTGAACAGGAGCATGAATGTGATGCATGAAACCCTCTGAAGAAAAGTGACAAATCCCATATTTCCATTTAACCATTATTCAATATGTTAGTTGTTATAGAATTGTTAATATGCATTGATGATAATTAAAATGTAATTTAAGTATTTCAAGTATTTAGAATATTAGCTAATACATTATTTTAACTGAATAATTATTAAATTAATTACATTGTAAATAAAATTGACATTATTAATACTAAATCAAGAGATTAGCCTATTTGGAACACCAGTGGCCTCAAAGGTTACACTCTGACTCATATTTTACATGACATTTATACATGGTGCAAGTAAATTCATGAAACTTTAAATGTGAGACTCATCTTCAATTTTATCTCCACTTTGTATTGAAATAACTGAAGGAAACATTAGAAATATCTCAACTTTTTTGGGGGTGGGATTAATCAATACACTAACCCTAGTAAACAACAGTTGAATAGCCATAAAAGTGCCTGTATTATTTAGTAAATTTTTACTGGTTATGAGTACATATTATTTGCTGAATACATGAGCCATGACTTGCACTACTAATATCAAAGTTCAACACTTTACAAGGTTGAAAAGAGTTAATCCCATGAAATTTCATGTTGAGGGTCAAAAATGTAGGAAAAAGCTCACAAAAACTTTTTTTTTGATATTTGAAAAGGCGGTTGGACAAATTGCCGAAGACTAAACAATGTCAATTGGTCCTGACTTGCCAATATATAATATGACACAGTAATAAATATAAATGCAAAATGTATGTTTCATGCTCCAAAATAAAATACACAATTTCCATCATCACAAAACATTTTAAAAGCTTTTTAAGTATTAAAATATACTCAAATTTTTACTTTACAAAAAAGATGACTTAGAAGTATTTGAATGCTAAAGCCATCCCTACACTGGAAAAGTACAGATAGATCCCCGCCTACAATCTCAAACAGACCCCACCCTTGTAAATAGAGGCAGCGTTGATACCTGGATGTCTGTGTCCTTCACTGGTTCAAGGGGTTCGAAGGTGGTGGCAGCACTCAGGCTCTCCAGGCGCTGGGAGATGTGGAAGATGTCCAGACCTCTGGAACCCAGTAGGATGGACCTACAGGGAACACATGAAATAGCAGGTGGCACTTAGCAGACTATCCTCTAGTTTAGTTCATGACATTCACTGCAATGCGGAGCAAGTTTACTCCAATTAACGCAACATCCTAGAGTACCAAAAGTTATTAATTTATCAGATGAAACACCTTTGATAAAATTGGTGACTTTGATTTGACAATTTAAAAAGCAAGTATATTGTCAGACAAATACAGAACAGATAAACAGATATAAACACAAAAAAGTCCAAAGAAAATATATTCACCCAGAAACAAAAAGTATACTCTCATGTTTCCTCTTTATGTGCAGGGTAGTTTACATCATTAACCAGTCCCTAAAGGGCTGTTTAAACATGTGTTGATTAAGAATTCAGAAGAAATAGTAATTATCGACACAGCAAGCAAATCAGAAGGGTGCCTCTTGCTGGAAAGTGACAGGTTCACTGTGGTGTGGACTTCTATTACTGGTGTACTGCATTAAGAGCCTACATTTTCCTACTTTTTTCATTCTTCCCCTAGTGGAAATAGAACCCTCAATCTTGATGTTGCGAAAGCCTTGCTCTACCAACAGAGCTACCAAGGCACAGTGTTGGATATTAACAGGGGAGATCACCGAACCAGAGGAAGATTACAAACATCTAAGAAGCATCATCGACTGTCTGCTGATTTATTGGCCATGAATATCATCCATAAGTAGATTTCAGTTACTGACAGAACTCACGCTTTTACGTCAGCTGCATCTTGTGATGTTCGGGTTAGGGTACGGGAGCGTAGCCTCTCTCCAGCTTGCTGGATCTCTTGAAGGTTTCTCTCAACATGGGGAAGCTCTGACACAGCCTCAGTTTCTGCTGCAAGCTGCTCGGCCTGCTGTAAGAGTTCTCCAAAGCCTTCCGCTTCCATGACAACCACTGGAAGTTAAGAATCACAATGGCAGGATTGAAAGCCTCAGTGATATGAGACCTACACTAAATTACATACAGTCTTTACATCTGTACTCCCTGGCCAGGTGTATTGTCAAAATCAGTGACATCGCACATTTCATGTCTGATATTGGAATCATGAATTGCAGATAAGATTGATTTCAAAAGTTAACGATATTGTCCAAGGACTAATCAGTGGACGGATTCTAGAAATACGTTTTGATTATTTTATCATGCGCCAAAGTATAACACTCAAATTCTAATTAGTCTGTCATTTGTGCGGTCTTCTGTTCTTCAATATGTCGTTGTAAAAACAAATACTTTCTAAGAACCGGTACATAGTTTATAAATACTAGTGTGGTGACTTTTCCGAAATGCAGTCTTGCTAAACCATCCAATTGCGTGCATGACCCTCCGCACGATGATTAGCTGCTACTAGCAAGTGTGTTGAAACTCTTATTATAACTGATATTGATGACTGATTAGAACAAGACTAACACGTATTTAAAATACTATGCCATAACTTAAAAAAAATATTTCGATATGTGTGTTGTACCAAGAACGTTAACAAGCTAGTTTAATATTACTAAGCTACTGCATTACAGCTTGGTCAGGCCGCGTTCTGTACGGATGTGAGGCAAGTTGATAGTATTAGCTAAATAGGCTAACTAGCTAGCTAAATGAACTAGCATCCGTCAAAGTTATTTAGGGAACTTACAAGAAGCCTTGATGTCGGATTAAAATGTCTCTTTTAAAAAAAAACGTTATACCAGTTGATTTCACTGTTGTGCGCTTATCTCACTTGCTTTCCAGTTAGAGAAAAACATTTTACCCCGGCACTTCAGCGGTCTACACTGATTGGATGATGCCTTGTTTTCCCATACGACTTAGCGGTTTTTACATGTGGGACAACTCCGGGCTGCTCTCTTACGCCACCAGCTGTGGTGGAGTGTAATGGGCATAATAAAACTTGCACGGTTTTGGCTGAATTTAAACATAATTTTACGAATTTAACAAATTCTACCCAATGGACCAATAAAGAGACACAAACACTCCATGACCCTAACCCCCACCCCCGTTCCGGCTCCCCGAACAACACGAAGGGTTTTTATACACCGCCCAATTGCTTTTTCCCTTCACCTTTTATTATTTTCTAAATGTTTAGGGTTTTAGAAGGGTTTTTCAGTTAATCGATGGATTTTTTTTTACAACTGGCAGATTATCAGGGACATTTAAATTATACCCTGGAGGTCCGTAGATCGTTTTACAGCGGTGTGTTCACCTCGTTTGAACTTTGCTACGTCCCAGGACGCTCGATCCAAACGAACAGACTTGGATGGACGCTTACTCTGGCGTAGTGGGTGCGGAGAGGTAAATGACAGGTGTCACTGCTGGCCATAACCCAAAACCACTTCAGATTGGTTGTTCATTATCGCTTTTGTTCATCTTTACGTTCCAGAACGTTAAAAGTAGCCTAAACTCAAACATACATCTTCATCTTGCAAATAATGTGTCCACAGTAATCGCTTAACTGCAGTTTCAGCACTGCTATCTTTTTTTTTTTTATTATAAAAAGACCCCGTGGATTTTTGCTCATCGAAGATATCCCTGTTTACTTCCCGGTAAAAATTCCGTTAAGAGACTCAGCCATGTTTAGTCAGCTGGGGGGGGGGGGGGCAGCTTCTAAATTCCCTGGCTAATTTCCTGACCCCAACTGTGTCGTCAATCCAATATTTGAACATGACTCCAACTCTAAGTCATCAACAGGGATTAGCAAATAAATCACAATGTAGCTGGAAGTTCCATCCAGTTGGATATATTCAGATGATGTGGGAATCCCTCAGTGAGGTCATGCTGAAGTAGACTTTTAGCCAAAAGAAGCCTCTGTCCTACTCTATGATCAGGCTTCCTGGCCATGAGTCACATAAAAAAAATATTTAGCTAATACTCATATCCAGAGCGATTTACAAGAAGTATATTAAGATGGCTATGTGGGATGTCCACATAACTCTGTAGTAGATAGCTACTTTATTGAGTAATGTGTACTATCAGTGAATGCTAGACGGAAGAGAAAGACAAAGACACACGTCAGCCATGTGTTTGAAGGGTGGTCAGGCAAGATATGGTGTTGTGCATGTATTGCTGCAGTAAGGTTCTAAATCACAGATATTTAACAAAAAACAATACATTTAGCTAATAATGCTTTTAATGCCAGCATATACAGAGCCTTGCAAAATAATAAAAATATACTTTTTTGGAGAAACTAAAAAATCCTGACAGAGGGGAAATGCCCAGCTTTACCCATTGGTAGAGACAGGTCTGCTGGTTGAGTTTTATTATGCTCTCATGTCTCTTGGTGACAGAGCAGTGTCAAATATCACAATCATTTGGCCACTGTATACATGGATCACAGAAATGCTAGTCACGTGTTTGGTCACATTTGCCCTTGGTCAAGAACAAGCTAATGATCGGTTGTAATAATGCCACCCACCAAACGGCATGGCTGCATGGGGCTGTTGGTAAGAAGCAACTTCAGCAACACAAAGGTGAACACTACATCCCTGTAATTCAACCAATTTGAAAGGCAGTCACTGTTGGTAAAGGTTTTGACAAGTGATTTGCTCAAACACACCCCATAAAGCATGCATTTAAGTCAACATTTGACAATGTTATGTAATCTTATCAAATTTGAAAAAAGAACAATGTGTTTACATGAAGGTGAAAAAATCTTTGTGTGTAGATTTGCATTACTTTTAGTGCCTGCTTGTTGTGAGTGATTACTCAGCAATCAATTGTTGAGAGATGTAAATACCACAATTGGTTCGCTGTATACCCTGAATCACAGTAATGTTGATCCCTATTATGGCATATTTGATGACATTGCTCTAAAACAAGCTAATCGTTATGCCTCTCTCCAAACAGCAGGGGGCGATTGGTAAGGTGCAACTATATCAACACTAAGGTGACTTTAAATCCCCATAATTCAACCAATTTGAAAGGCAGTGACTGTTAGGGAACAACTGAAATCAACATTTGATTAGTCCAATATTAGCTCAAGTTTAAATAGAATCAATAACTGTGTGGACAGAGGTTGAACATAGAATCTACCTTGTACATTGATAAACAAAGACAAGTTCGTGTTGTAGGAATCACTTAGGGCAATGTGTTGCACTGAAAGTTAACCCCCCTGATTTGTAGGCCCTACAACCATGCACTGCCCCCCTGCAGAATTTTTCCAGTTGGCCTAAGTGTTAACCACCCAATTTCTTAAAGCATATTTTAGCTTTCATTAAAATCCATTCATTTGGGCCAGACCAGGACACATTTAAACAGTAGGTGGGGATGTTGGACCTTTTTAATTGTATTTGTGCACACACGCCAAAAGTTAAACATGCAGGCTAATTGATCTCACAAGGTTATTGTCTCCAGCTACCTGATACACAATGAATGAAAAGTTGCTTACTCACTTGCTCAGTAACAGAGATTACAGATACAAGATTTTTAAATGGCCATATGATTTAGACAAATCTAGAAGGGACCATCGCCATGGTAATCCTGGAAATTACTTTCTGTATAGCTGGGTTACCAAGAGACCCACTAGTGTTAAAACTATTGACCAAGCCATGACAATTACCCACAGATATTTAGAACAGAAGTTAACTCATTTGCTTTCCACCACCCCAGCCATTACAATGAACCAAGTATAAACTAAGATTAGTTTAACCCAATTTATTGCTTTACATGAAACAAAATAATTTACTCAACAACAATACAAACACCTAAATAGGGAATGGACTGCATGGAGGTCAGATGTCATGGCCATGAACCAGGCCTCACTGACAGCAGCTGGTATCACAGGTCTTGCCCTTGCATATGCAGCCAGAGGCACACTTGCTGCAACCAGAAGGACAGCAGGAGCAGCAACCTGATAGAATAAAATTGATTAGTGATAACCAACAGAATATCATTTTAGGGCTACTGGGGTAAACAAAGATCCCCAGCCCACCATACCTATGCATAGTGGCACCGACCAAAATTGGTCAGTGCTCCCCACACAGGAGTAGGAGTACATAACCAAATTACTACATTTAAAACAAACAACTCACTTTTCTTACAACTGGTGCATGTGCAGTTGGAGCACTTGCAGGATCCACCACAGTTGCAAGATCCAGCTACAAAGAGAACAATTGAGTTAGGAAATAACTGCAACAGTTAGCAATTATGTAATTTCCCTCAGTATTCCACATGAATAACTATGCCCAGCCTGACCTAGATTCTCACTGTTGACCAATATGAACACTTACTTTTGGAGCATTCACAAGGATCCATTATTCCGTTTTTAACCTAGCGTTTTAATCCAAAACCAATAAACAGCTTCAGCACGACCCCAGCGTTTGATTTTTGCTGCCCAGGCACGGCTTTTAAAGCGCCCGGGGAGCTAAGTGCCGTGTGCAAAACCAAAACCAAGAGCCGTGCACATCGGCGTAGCCTATTCTCATTTAAATGAGTTGCACACGGTTTATTTCATTCTCCAGCGGGATAACCTCATCAAGTGAACAGTTGCCTATTGTTTGCATAGACAGCTAGATAACTTTAACTTGTTACCTGGTACACAAATCGACTAGGATTTATTAGAATGCAGCTAAACATGGAATTTACCATTTTCGTTTTATTTATTCATTTCGATATTAATTGCCTTAAAAAACGGTATGGAGTTTTATTATCACCATGCCGGTTATATTAGTATACACCTTCACTCACACTTTCGTTTTCATTGGGGATTGCCTGATTAAGTTGTTGTGAAAACTAAGGTACTCAATCATCAACTGGTTTCGTTTTCATTAGGCTTTCTACTACAAAGACAAATGCGAAAAGTGAACGTGGTTCTATGCACTTGTGGGTATGAATTTGAACAGGCATACTAGTGTGTGAAAATAATATACACTATATTTTTTTCACTGGATTTCGGTTTGACAGACATCGTCATTACTGTGCACAGTGCACACGGTACAGAAAAGTGTGTGAAAATAATATACACTATATTTTTTTTTCACTTGTTTTCGGTTTGACAAACATCGTCATTACGTTGCACAGTGCACACGGTACAGAAAAGTTATTCAATGCTGCGGTTGTCACTTTTGTGTCGTTTCCAGAAAACATCTCAATGCCATGCTCCTCGTGTCCTCTTTCGTATCCTCTTGTTATCTTCTCAATCCCCATTGGAGTAGATGTAAGAGAGGCGGGGACGTCTGTCTTTCTCGTTCTATGGGTATCAGAAGGAGAAAAGAAGAAAGGATTCGAAGAGTATGACATTGAGATCTTCCCAGGTCAGGCGCTTCCCCCCCCCCCCCATCTGCACACGGACCACGAGCCTGAGTGACATTCGAACGCGAAAGAACATTTTCCGCAAAATCATGCCTAGGTAAATGAGCTGTGTCATACAACACACATTGAGCAATTGGATGCAATAGCTAAGTTTTCGAAGAATTACGAACGACTGTTGTAACGACTTGCATCCGTTCCCACAAAATAGCTGACTAAACTCCATTACGTGTATCTAGGCTACTGTACATTTTACAAATAGTGTAATAGTGTGTGAAATTACATTTTTATTTATAAAATGTATTTAAACATGTATTATTTTTGCAATTAATAATAACGAGAACATAGGATACAAAGCCAAGCACATCAGATGCTGAATTGGATATAAACAAAAATAGCAGAAAAATAAAAAAAACTCGTGAAGTACTGTTCTGGAACTATTTTGATCCCACCATTTGCAGTTCTATATTGTATATATTTGTTATTTCAAATCAAAGAACAGTCAACCAACGAAGTACAAAACTTTGATTGTAAATTATCCTATATCGAAAGAAGGAACGCCATTTAGAAACAGGGTATACTAATCTTTTCTAATCGGATCAAATGACTCGGTACACCTCAAACAGACAGCTAATTTGGCTCTCAAACCACTCTGTCCAACAATCAAACCTAGCACAATGAGAGAGAGAGAAAAAAATTATAATGTAAAGAACTAGACATTCCCTTCCAAATGGACTACATTTTTACCTGACCTAAAGAGGTTTAATTAGGTTTACAAGAAAAGGGAACAGGAGTTTTTCACCCACATAACATAATTGAAAACAATTCACATGGAAATAATTATGCGGTCTTCCTGTTTTGTATTTCTGTGTAATGAAACTCGAGAATACAAGGTATAAAGTTAATAATTTTGAATATTACATGAAGTTAATAGTTGTTTTGAGCTATAAAATATGTAATCAGAAAAGAGAGCCAAAATAACGGATCTTCCGCTATTACGATTCGGTTCCCCACGTTCACTACAACGAGCCGTTCAAAAGAGCTGTTTGTTCGCGAATGACACTATGAAGCATCTTGTTGCCTTGACACGCTATATAGAATGCTTTTAGCTGGCTCTTAGGCTAACACTGAAGGATTAATTGATTGAGGCCGTTAGTTAAACGTACAGGACTTCGGTAAGACATCGACTTGTCCTAGAAAATGTTGTATTTGTCTGTCTTTGTAAAATACCAGTCCTTTTTGTTTATATGTGGTCGGTTGTGCAGCTGGCTATGGGGCTAGGGTTAGCATGCTAATAGTACTAGAGTTAATAAGCCTTGAAGTACCTTAGCTAGCTAGATGTGATAAGTAAGCTCTAATTGTTTTATAGAGGTGTTAGAGAAATATATTAAATTACTTAAAATATTTGTTTGTATTAATCATAGCTAACTACATCGGCAATATCTAATTATAATGTTGGTTATGACAGGGACGACCCAATGAACACCGAGAGCAAACGACAGGGATTAGCTAGATGAAAAGCTTTGACAAGCTGCTCTCTGTTGCTAGGTAACGAGATAGCTAGCGGGCGACTGGAGTAAGCAGTTTTTAAGGGGAGTTTGCAAGTAGCTGCTAGATAGTAAAATTAGATGCAACACGCATACGCCAGCAGTGATGACTCGATTCCATACTCATCTCAGAACAAGCAAACAACACACACTGCATTTATCATTGTTCTTTTTGCTCTAGGATTTTGCCACCATGTTGGTGCCTATATTCACCCTCAAGCTGAACCATAAAATCAACCCTCGCATGGTTACAATGGGCAAGTTTGATGGAGTTCACCCATGCCTTACAGCAGCCACACAGGCAGGGAAGGTATGTCCTCCAGTTTCCTGCCCCCTGTTTCCATGTATGAATGATGCAGTGTGTCAATAGAAGTTAATCAATCTTCTCTTCCATCAGGTGTTCATCCATAACCCTCATATGCGTGGCCAACGACAGGCAGCCCATCGTCTAAGCCAGAGTGCCCAGGACTCGGACATCTCTCTGCTCAACATCAACCAGGCTGTGAGCTGCCTGACAGCTGGTACTCTAGGACCAAACACCACAGGAGACACACTCCTTGTGGGTACACAGACAAACCTGCTGGCCTATGATGTGCATGACAATGCTGACATCTTCTATAGAGAGGTGAGCCAAGGACTGGACAGCGCACAGTGGACAACATGATCAGTTCAGCTTCCTGTTTCTGTTTGAGCAGCAGTATCACATATTGTTACCAATTTGAAATGGATGAGTTATTAACTTAATACCGTTTTGTAAGTTAATATGCTATGTCCTTTATATTCTCCTATCAGGTGACAGATGGGGCAAATGCCATCGTTTTAGGGAAATTGGGGAACATTGAGTCCCCCCTTGCCATCATTGGAGGAAACTGCGCCTTACAAGGATTTGACTTTGAGGGGAATGACCAGTTTTGGACAGTATGACCATGTTCCTCTTTGTTGATTATGTGAAGTGTGCAGAAATTAAATGGGGAAATGGGAATGGTTTAGCAACTAAAATGACAATGAGAACAGTTTTTTGTCTGGTTTTCGGGGTTCGTTTTCAGGTCACTGGTGATAATGTCCGATCATTGGTGCTCTGTGATTTTACCGGTGATGGGAAAAACGAGGTGTGACATTTTGTTTTTTGCTGAAGTTTTATCTTTTAACTACTTTGTAGTGTACATCTAGCCAATTTCAAGTGCTGTTATAGCATAAACATACTAGATCCTCGAATGGTTAATGTGTATTTGTTTTTTGTGCAGCTTCTTGTGGGCTCAGAGGACTTTGACATCAGGGTATTCAAAGAAGATGAACTTGTGTCTGAGATGGCTGAAAATGAGGTCTTGATAATATTATGCAACCTTCAAAAAAAATATTGATGTGTAGAGTACATACACATGTCTTCAGCAAAGAGATAATGTTCTAATTGCTCTCTCGCTGTATTTCAGACGGTTACCTCCCTCTGTCATATGCATGGCAGCAGGTTTGGTTATGCGCTGGCCAATGGTACCGTTGGAGTGTATGACCGCACTGCCCGCTACTGGAGAATCAAGGTATTGCATGTTTTGAATCAGTGAAAACCTAGGCAATTTTTAATTTTTTTTTTTTTTTACAGTTTTTTAGATTACTTGAGCACAACAGGCAGACTTTTCTAAATGGTTAACGTGCAGGTCCTAATGCAAAATGTTGTTGGCCAGAATGACAAATTCAATTAGTAAAATGCACTAAGACACTGCAAATATTAAATGCATGAACAAATCATGTACTTGAATCAATAGATAAAACTTCCCCTTGATCATTACACAATAGCCCCAAAAATACTAACTATAGCTATCAATGCTCCCTAACATGATTAACCCTTTTTTAATACAGTACCTGCCAAAGGTTTGCACCCTGTATTGGCCATTTGTTGATAATGTAATTATAGTTTGTAACACAAAGCTCATAGTATCACTACAGGGGCAGTTTTTTTTGTCTTTTGTTTTACCTTTTACCAATTTATCCCTTTACAAATTCTATATATACGATACAGAGAATCAAATAAACCAAACAAATCACTGCAAAAAGCATGCATTTTCAGAAATGTATTTTACATATACAGTATATTATAACTGTACAGTGTGTTACACCATTTTAACTTACCTATTATAATATTTTAATATTCTTTCTAATGAAGACAATGATCTGCTGTAATTAGGCAGAACCTGCTGTCAATAAGTCTGCCACGAATTACCTCTAAAACTAAAATTCTTTGTATTCCTCACTAAGCATCAGAAATCCTCTTCCGTCTCACTGTCTCTCTCCTCCCCCAGTCTAAGAACCATGCAATGAGCATCCATGCATTTGACCTGAACGCTGATGGTGTTGTAGAACTCATCACCGGCTGGTCCAATGGAAAGGTAAATCACGTTGGTCAATGGGCTTATCCTTCACTTCAGGTCAGAGTAATTCTTCACTTTGTCACATGTTCTGGTTGGAAACTTCCCCAAAAGGTACAGAGTCCATGCTACAAACTGGTGGAACTTGTGATTTGATCTCCATTTACAGATTGATGCTCGCAGTGATCGAACAGGGGAGGTCATCTTCAAAGACAACTTCTCATCCTCTGTGGCTGGAGTAGTGGAGGGGGACTATCGCATGGATGGACAGATCCAGCTCATCTGTACCTCTGTGGAGGGAGAAGGTGAAGACACAAGGACACTGTTCTAGAGCAGCTTAACTTGGGTGTATGTTCTCAGAATCCACACCACCTGTCAGCATTGACATCTTGTGTGTTTTTTGCTGGTTGTCAGTTCGTGGCTACCTTCCTGCCAGTAAGGAGATGAAGGGAAACCTGATGGACTCAAGTGTAGAGCAGGATCTCATCCGAGAGCTAAGCCAGCGAAGGCAGAATCTGCTACTGGAGCTACGCAACTATGAAGAGAATGCCAAGGTTTCCTAGAACAGACACTGATAGAATCCGCTAGAAGAATATACCTAAGACATGTTCACATTCATAGAAACGCATGGAATCCCTCACTGACAACTAATTTTAGTAACTGTTCTCTGACAACAGCGTACCGATTTCCCCTGTTCTGAGTGTTGGCTACTTACTGTATAGGACTGTGTGACTGGTGTCTCTGCAGCAGGCTGTCCCAGGTACCTCAGAGGGCGATACCCAGATGGGAGTAATACCAGCCAATACGCAGCTCCAGACTGCCCTCTCTGTCAGGGCTGCCACGGAGTCTCAGAAAGCCCACATAGAGCTCAGCATCTCCACCCCCAACGGTGAGCGTACTCCATGGACACTCTCAACACCGGCCACGGACACACTCACATACTGTCGTTGAAGCCCTTTAGTTGACTAAAGCTGAGCCCGACCCCCTGTGACACTCACTGCCTTGCTCCAGAATGTCCAGTCTCTTGTGGCTTACTGTGACACCAGAGTGAGTCGGCTACTGACTACAGTTTAATATTTTTTAGAAAATCGACGAAGTGTGCTTCCTGATAAAATGTTAAGAAATCACAGTTTTGCGATATTCCCATTCAAACCAAATGTGCAGTTTAAAAGCATACATGTAATCAACTTAAAGCTCTAAGTGACCACTGTTCATTGGTTGTGTATACTAGTCTAGACTAGTGACTTACAGAAAGAGTATTTTCTGATTTTCCATTATTAACACAGCTAGTTGAGATTTAAAACCATGAACATGTGATTTATCAGTTTCAGTACCCTTATCTAAACCCAATGGTGAGTCATTATCAGTAAGCGTTAATTAGAAAATGTGAAGCAGTCAGTTATATTCCTATTCAAGTCAGTGATCATCTCTTAAGGCCTTGTTAGATGTTTATGGTACAGCATGTAGTAAAGTAATTTAGAACCTTCTGGTTACCCAAACCTGAGCTATCTGGCTTAATAAACTGGAGTAAATAGTCAAGAACAGCCTTCTGTGCTTGCATAGTTTTTAGGCACCAAGGTGTGCTGATTGACACAGTAATCAATTTGTGGAAATAATGTTTTGCATTATGCATCATTTTTGTAAAGCTTTGACACTGATTACATTTATGGAGTTCATAAAATCAACTAGGTATACCAGTAACTAACTCAAAAACCTGATCCTGTTTCGTTACTGTATTAGTGGATTTTAAATGCACGTGTAGTTTCAGTGACAATGCATTGAATTTATGGCAACCTGGTAAACATGGTCCTCACAGATAAATCCTGGTAATCTCTGTATCCTGGTAGCCGTGTTTTACTCTAGTACTGACCTCTTGGCTTTCTATTTACAGAGACCATCATTCGAGCTGTGCTGATTTTTGCTGAGGGGATTTTTGAGGGTGAAAGTCATGTGGTCCACCCCAGTAGCCAGAATCTGTCTGGCTGTATCCGTGTTCCCATCATTCCTCCTAAAGATATTCCAGTGGACCTACACGTCAAAGCTTTTGTTGGTGGCAAGAGCAGGTGCCCGCGTTTCAAAAGTTAGAAGCATAGCCGAGTCCTCAGCCATTTTTGAATATCAGCAGTACTTTAGATCTGTTCAATATCAACATGGAAAAGAATTATTTAGAAATGTGACCATCTATTGTTTTTCTTCTCTTACCTGCAGCACACAATTCCATGTCTTTGAGATCACTCGTCAGTTGCCTCGCTTCTCCATGTATGACCTCCATGTTGATCCTGAGGCTCCCCAACCTACCGGGAAAGTGACCTTTACGGTCAATGACAGGCCACAGAGAGTAAGCAAACTGACTCAGTATCTCTGTTGGTTCCTTGCTCAGACTCTTTAAGGCTCGGTTTGGCCCCCTAGTTAATACTGTTACTGCGGCTGTGTCCTCTGTTTAGGTGGTCATGTGGCTGAACCAGAACTTTCTTGTACCGGAGGGCATTGATACGCCAGATGTGACGTTCACCTCTTTACGTGGCGGGGGGCTACTTAACATAAGCATGCTGAGCACCAGTGGAGAGGTGGGGCTACATGTCCTGACACGCATCTCTGCGAGCACAATGTATCTAGCATTTTGAATAGGGTCTCGTTAACTTGTTCTTTGCTCTCCAATCAGATCGTCCTAAATACAGACGACATAGACCTGGCAGGGGACCTAGTCCAATCGCTGGCCTCTTTCCTGGCCATAGAGGACCTACAGGCAGAGGCAGACTTCCCCACCTACTTCGGGGAGTTGCGAACCACCCTGACCGAGGTAAACATACCTGTCCCCTCACCTTCGTCGTGAATCTCGTGATCCACCTCCCGATCAATACCATTTTCCAATATGTAGTAGGCCTAACATATTTGTGCTGTCATTCACTTAAACAGGTGGATGAATATCACTCCGTTCACCAAAAGCTGACTGCAGCCATCGCGGATCATTCCAATCACATCCGTAACATGCTGGTACAGGCCGAGGACGCGCGGCTAATGGGGGACATGTGAGTGCCCCCAGACCAACTGCATCTGTCTTGACTGCAGGACTCATCTGCATGGCTCTGATAAGACGATAACCGCTAGTTTCATCCCTCCCTATATCTGCCTGACAGGAGGAACATGAAGAAGCGGTACATTGAGCTCTACGATCTCAACAGAGACCTGGTCAATGAGTACAAGATCCGGTCCAACAATCACAACGCTCTCCTTGCCTGCCTTAAGTCAGTCAACCAGGCTATTCAGAGGGCAGGGAGACTGAGAGGTGAGTAGTGGTTGACGATGTGAAAAGGGAGGGCTTCATCTAGGGTTTTTTTGACGGTTTTGCTTCTATCTCTTTTAGTGGGGAAACCAAAGAATCAGGTTATCACAGCTTGCCGAGACGCTATCAAAAACAACAATGTCAACGCCCTGTTTAAGATCATGAGAGCAGGTACAGCCTCTTCCTGATGGGACCTGGTTAGGTTACCAAAACTCCTGAAGGAATGGGAATGCCAGAAACCCAAGGACAGGAAAGCAGGAGCCAATACAGGAAAAACAAGTATTGATGGGGGAGGGTTCAAATAGTTGTATATAACTTGAAATGTCGTGGTGTGTGTGTATGATACACTTTCTGCACAGAATGTATAACATAGCAGCAAGCTTGTAAATTAGCAATTGTGGATTTTTTGCAGCGTTTATAATAAAACTGGAGCATATTTCAGTCTGTCATGAACACATTGCTTTGACATGTGCTCATATATCTACATATCCACATTTTGTAAGAATGTTCCAGAATCCTACATCAGTGTGAGCCATCAAGTAGAAGAGTGAGGGAACATGCTAGGCACCTGGCTTCAAGGTGGTGTGGTTTCCCCTTCTATGTACCCTCTAGACCCATTGGTCAGTATGCTGTTAGCAGGAGGTTATGGAGAGAGCCCCTGTGTGTCTCGCAACTGCCCTGGTCTGCAACACCTGTGTTGAGGCCGGAGAAATATGATACCTTGTTTAGTCGCGACACTTAAAACAGTATTCCGTGGAATTCAGTTGACGTGCCCTCATCAGGGAAGGAGGTGGTACAGGCTTGTTCTGTGAAACACATCTACACATTTTCAAAATGATCTGGAACATTCTCACAAAATAGTCATCTACTACTTTGAATTGAAAGGCATTTAAGTGAATAGCCCATATCAGTGGTCTTGGGCTTGTTTTTATCAACCTGTCTATTAAGGGTTGGAGCTCAGACAATCTGCGGAATGTAGCAGAGTGGTGTATGTAGCAGTGGGCTCATGCTCTGACAGTTGGCATTGTGGTGGTGACAGTTGGCATTGTGGTGGTGACAGTTGGCATTGTGGTTGTGTGGCTTGGTGCAGTTTGGTTCTGGTCATCACTGGAAGATGTAAAACACATTTACCCTGTGGAAGCTAGGAAAAATGTCTGTAGGGAGGATGCATCTGTGAGAGTCTCTTCTGTCTGCTGGCCATATGGAAGGTCATCCCTTTCTCCTAAATGGCTTTGGATCTCCAGTTCCTTAACCAAGGAATAAGGCATGGTGCTCAGAGCATCCCCTTCATCTGTGCAGTGATGCTGACTGATGATTGAAGGATATATGACCGATGAGTATCCCTGATAATTGGTGGGTCTCCTTTGTAGTGATACTGCTTTCCTAATCCTGATGTTACCTCTGCAACTGATCAAACTGCCGCTGCGTGTGCTTAATTGACCACTTTGTAGCAGTAGGTGAATGTCAGTCTTAGAGGACATCAGGAGTTTTATCGAAGTGAGATCCCTAGAAAGGCCTCATACACTGCCTGTTTATCTGTCTTTAGGATCATTTGTCAACCGTCACTCATTTTATGTAGATCTATGAGTTACTCAGAAAACAGCCATCTGGATGTCAGGGGCTCACTGTCCATATTGACTGTTCTAGGTGTGCAGCCTCACATTATTGTAACCAGTGACTCCTATGTAATGCTTGTCAATCCAAACAAATCACCCCTTCTCAGGCAATGTATGTATGCTATATATTTGGTATATAGTTTAATTTGTCATACTGATGCTATACCAGAACTTTCAGTTGATCAGTATTCTGGGCTGTAACCACCTGTTTTATGAAGGCCATCATAAATCGAGTGTTAGAGCCCTGAATGATACACCACAGACATGAAAAAACATTACTTCTTATTGAGTGTCTTGGTAACAGCTTTGTAATGGCAGTAAGGCACCTTGGTTTGTAGTATATAGCCTACATGTACACTGCTGATCAAAGGTTTGGGGTCACCTCGAAATGTCCTTGTTTTATAAAGAGAACCACATTTTCTATCCATTAAAATCACATCAAATTAATCCGAAATACAGCGTAGACATTGCTAATGTTTTAAATTACTAAAATTAGCTGGAAACTCCTCATTTTAAATGGAATATCTAGATAGGTGTACAGAGGCTCATTGTCAGTAACCATAAGTCTTGTGTTCCAGTGGAATGTTATGTTTGCTAATCCAGGTTTATCTTTTTACAAGGCTAATTCATCATTTGAAAACATATTTACAGTTATGTTAGCATAGTTGCAAACTTTTGTGCTGATTAAAGAAACAATAAATATCCTCCTTAAGTTGCCTCTTCACTGTTGATGCTAAGACTGGTGTTTTACAGGAACTATTAATGAAACTCCCAGTTGAGGATCTGTGAGGCGTCTGTTTGTTAAACTAGGCACTCCAATGTGTTTGTCCTCTTTTTCTGTTCTGCGCTGGGGCATCACACTCTATTCTGGTTAGAACCCGTTTGCGCTGTTCTGTGAAGGGACTAGTACCCAGTGTTGTATGAGTTTGGCAATTTCTGGGCAATTTCTTGCATGTAATAGCCTTAATTTCTCTGAACAAGAAAAGACTGATGAGTTTCAGAAGAAAGTTAATTGTTTCTGTAATCGAACCCACAATTGCTGATGTTCTACACATTCAGCTAATTTAAAGAAGGCCAGCTTTATTGCTTCTATAATCATCACAACAGTTCCGCTGTGCTAACATAATCGCAAAAGAGATTTAGAATCATCAATTAGCCATTTAAAATGATAAACTTAGCAAACACAACTTGCCATTGGAACACAGGAGGAATGGTTGTGGATAATCTGCCTCTGTACGTCTATGTAGATCAGCCATTTCCAGCTACAGTACTCATGTACAACATTAACAATGTCTACACTGTATATCTAATCAATTTGGTGTAATTTTAATGGATCAATTGGAAAAAAGTAAAGATGTATTAAGGGTAGCTGACTTCCCTACAGTAAATCTGCCTAAGCTTCTAAATTTGTACATTGTCAGAATCAAGGTTCAGAAAAACAATAGATCACTGATTTAGGGCATAATTGTAAAGGAAATATAGTTTCCTTTACAAATAGGCCAGATGAAAACCAT
Organism: Esox niger; assembly: GCA_016801105.1. Classification (NCBI taxonomy): domain Eukaryota; kingdom Metazoa; phylum Chordata; class Actinopteri; order Esociformes; family Esocidae; genus Esox; species Esox niger. The sequence goes on along the minus strand of JACXGJ010007434.1, from coordinate 8,120 downwards.
TGGACAGAAGTGATGTTTTAGAGTAGTGGTTTGGAATAGCTATCAAATTGTAAATGTGGTTTAGTAGCCAAACAATACTAAAGGATTCAGCAGTTCAGTGTGATGCTTGTTTACTCTTTGTAGATTGTAAATAGACCAGGACCTAAATGATGTGCAGAAAATGTAATTTTATTAAATTGTTTTATGTGGGTCTGTTTTTGTTTTTTAGTATTTTCATTTAATGTCAGGTCATACTGCTGCCAAAAGAAGAATATCCATTCCTAATTTGCTCACACATGGACTAGCTGAATTACAGGAACAACACATTCAAACCAACTCTCCACTGTGAATATTTTACTTTGACGTTTGGTCAAAAAGCTTACAAAAACGACATTATTAAATATTTGAAACATGTTACGAGTTATTTTTATTGCATGATGATTCCCAAAACTATTCAGTGCTTTTCTTTTAACATAAATCGATAATTATGAGTAGATTTTTTTGTTACTATCTTTTTTATTGTTATTCCACAATATAAATTACAAACAATACATTTTATCAAATATTTGAGGTACCTTAATAATCCTCACCCCCAACCTCCCGAAGGAAAATAATTAATTAGTGAATAATTATCAAAAATTTAAATCTACATAATGACCTCTTAAAGCCTTTTCAGGGACATTTCTGGTTGTACTGGGACAAGAACTTTGGTCCAAAATGGGTTTTCAACTTTACCCATATTTGCTTTGGGCAGTTATTTTAATAATGTATTGGGCTCTGGGTTGGGGGGTAGTGTTTTGTATTCAGGTTTTACTTACTTCTTCCATCCTTCCCACATTTTCTTACCAACTTGTATATACGTTTATAAAAACAGCTGTTATCTGTGGTTGTAATCATTATGTTTCAGTTAAAGTAATGCAGGGGAAAGCTGTGCAATTTTTTCACAGCCAGCCCCTTCCCCGAAATCACTTATCTGCAAGTTCATTCGAATTACAATGATATCAGTCAATGTAAAGTACCACAAGTGTCTGACAAAAAAGTTTTACTTTAAGTTTTACATTATTATTCACCCCCTTACTCCCCACTTTCCCCTTACTTCATATTCTTGGAGAGGCTGCTTCCAGTTGCTGTGCTGGCATCTGGCGCACGTCTGGACGAGCGACTCCCACATGTCACGTGGCCAGGGAAAAGAACACCAAAGCGAACAATGTCTTGCCAATTTTGCGCTTTTCTTATAAAGTTTACTCTTCTTTATTGAGCCTCCATACACCAAGTATGTGTTCATTTCATGTATTTTTGTCAATGTCAAAGTTTTTTTTTTGGTGACTACAGCGTTGTCAGAGACATTTATAAAGGAACCAAATGTTCTCGGGTTTGGAAGTGGACAAACAATTGCTTTTATAACTTCAGTCTCTCGGGGTAAGTATAACTGATGTGCGTAATACTTTGTACACACAGACCACTGAATAAAATAAAAATGTTGTGATTCAATATAAGCCGCTCTGGGATATGCATATGCAAAAGACTTGTGAATTATCATGCGTCATGTTAGGCTTTTTTCTTTTTTACGTGCTTCATGGTTTATTTCAATCAGCGCGTTAGTTCAACGCATGTCTGTCAGTTTTGCTGAAGAATTAAAAAATGATAAAATGAATTGGTTTTAGTTTTAGGATAACCAGTAAATTATGAAGAACATAAAGGTAGTACATTTTAGGAACTCCTTTTTTAACGTGACTTATTTAATGTGACATGACAGCTTAGCTTGTCTATTTAAGAATCGTCTGTATAGGTCAAAATCTTTATCCATTGGTCGGTGATTTAAATAATACTAGACACTTGGTATATATCTTTGAACTACTGGGACATTTTCTGTTCCTTTGAGGCGGTATGTCTGCTGAAAGAACACTGATTAGTTACATCCATAGAGATGTCTAGAAGATATAACTGAGAGAACTAGTCAAATGCTTTGTAATGGATAGGACTTCCAAGTTGTTTGATCCCCCATGATGACCAGGTTGGTCATTTGATCAGAGTGCCAACCATCATCAGAAGGGTTCAGCCAATTGATTAAACCAATACCTGCTTAGATATGGAACCAGAAGCTACAATATGAAAACACAGATAAGAGATCTTTCCATCTCTATCGTTGCCTTCTACATTGTCTCTGTTAACTTATGGAAATGCATTTGAAAGGTTGCTACAGCAGATGCTATGAAGCCTCAGATAATGTATGAATAGGAATTTGGCAAGCAACTCTAATCAGTATTAAATAAATGTAAAATGCACTTTTGTTTCCTTGCATGTTTACAATGTAATGTTCATTAGATTTATGTTCATATTTAGGGTCACAAGCTGCTGAAGAAATGGAATGGGAGTGTCATGGACTAAATGGAAAACCTGCCTAAGATACTGGAGGAGAAATATAAATACTGCATTGGTTGGGTTACAGAGAATTATCGTTCAGGAACCCAGGGCCCTAACTTTTTCCTGTTTTCTTATTGACTCAATAATCAACCAGGTGTAAATAATAATGTAAAGAAAAAGAAAGATTCTTGACAAAAGTGTGGTAAATTAAATCTGCCTTTTTAGATCTTATAAATAAATAATTTTGTTTAGTGGGCAACAATGAGGAGAATTCATATAAAAGGAGATGTTCTGTGCACCCTGTTCCTTCTGGGACTCCTCTGTCTGCTGCTGTATGCCCACCAAAGCATCGCTCCCACCAGAAACTCCTTGCACTTGGAGCAGGGCTCTACAAGCTCCCGTGCTCTTCTAGGGGCTGCACTTGAGAGCGATGAAACTAAGCGGCTCTCCGCCATGCCCTCGGTCAAGACAAAGTGCCAGTCTGAGCCACGGGCCCGTTCTAAGTCCCAGACCCATCCCAAGTCCAAGCTTCAGTCAAAATCCAAACCTCAGACCAAGACCCAGTTGAAATCCAAGTCAAAGAAAAACGAGGGCACAAAGAAGATGGCCCCAACCAATGCTGCTCCGGTTTTACCCACACAACCGCCTTTTGACTTTGAGGCTTATTTGAGAAATAAGGACAGTCGGGACTTCAGACTACTGCTGGACCAGCCAGAGAAGTGCTCAGGTGCGCTCTACATGCTCATTGCTATCAAGTCAGTAGCAGCAGACTTTGAAAGAAGGCAGGTAGTCCGTCACACCTGGGGAAGAGAGGGAGTGTTTGAGGATGGAAAGACAGTGAAGACTGTATTCCTCCTTGGGGTCCCTAGGAACAAGACAGCCCTGCCTTTGTGGGACAGACTCCTTGCCTATGAGAGCCACACCTTCGGAGACATTCTCTTATGGGACTTTGACGACACCTTTTTCAATTTGACACTTAAAGAGACCCACTTCCTCCAGTGGGTGAACGACAGCTGCTCCAACGTCCAGTTCATCTTTAAAGGGGACGGGGATGTTTACGTGAATGTAGACAACATTTTGGAGATGCTGAAGGGTCAGAAGTTCAATACGGACCTGTTTGTGGGTGACATCATCCGCCACGCCCGTCCCATCCGCCGGCGCAGCAGCAAGTACTTCGTGCCAGAGTTTGTGTACGGCCAGACTATGTATCCGTCATATGCTGGAGGGGGGGGCTTTGTGATGTCTGGTCTCACCGCCAGACGGCTAAGTGGCGCCTGTCGGCAAGTGGAACTATTTCCAATCGACGACGTGTTCTTAGGCATGTGCTTACAGAGAATTGGTGTAATACCGTCACGCCACGAGGGGTTTCGGACATTTGGCATTGAGCGGCCCTCTGCCGCTCCCCACCTCCAGGTCTTTGACCCTTGTTTCTACCGGGAGCTGATGGTGGTGCACAGCCTGACGGTGCCACAGATCTGGCTCATGTGGAACCTCCTGCATGACCCCCAGCTGAGCTGTCACAGTAAACTGGCCCCTACCCCGTGGCCCTTCAAGTGGGGGGCCAAGGTGTTTGGGACGACAGGGCAAAGGGACTCAGAGACTACAGTGAAACATGATTACGTGGATAATGTGTTTCTAAAGCATTAAGAGTTTTTTGTTATCTTATTCAAAGGGTCTACACTGTCAAAGAGCCATTGGGATAAGGAAGCTGTGATTGAATGTTTTTTTCTAGTTCTATTTAGATAATTCACAATTTTTTGCTTTAAAGTTTACAGCCATGGAAATTGTTTGAAAAATCCTATTTCCTAAACTTTTTTTGTAAAATTCTGGATTGTAAACTCTTTTCTAAATGTAATGTGATAGTAATGTATAACCTCATTACATTTAGTGCAGTAGTGTTCAGTGATTATGATCACTGTGTGTGATTACATGATGACATAGACTTGAAAGGAAATGAGAATAGGCATGCTCTATACTTCAAATGTAGCTGTGGCAGGAAGTCTATATTTTTAGTTGCACACACTAGAACTGACCTAGAAAGGGTTTAGAAGAGGTACAAACAGTTGCACAAAGAAACAGTTTACCCTAAATGAATGTTAAGTGCACAGTAGTTTGTAGTTCACAATTAATGACACTGAAGATGACAATCACCAATGAAAAACCAAAGATGAGAATCCCATTTTTTCCCTAAATGTTAGAATGTGGATCAGATCAGGACAAATGACATATTTGCACCAGGTACAAAACGGGCCTGGAGTAAACCCTGAACAGTTGTGTCGGATGGACGGTGTGCTTTCATTTATAATACTTCTGATAATCAGAATCCATACATGCTGTTTCATGTGTTGTTTTTATACATACTTTACGTTTACCAATACTTCCAACATTAGTGCAAATGCTGTAAGACAACTACATTCTGTTGATCCCAAAATGTAAAGCAATCAGTTAACACTGAAAATGTCCCTGGTGGAAATAAATGTGCATGTATTCCTTTTCTTTTTATTTAAAAAGAAAACAAAATAGCAGCTCAATACATTTCTTGTCATATTTATTACATCCATTATTTCAAGATATCCTTTAGGTACACGATAACATGCTCTTTATTAAATGAACAAAATTCTGAGTTTTATAAAATTATAAATGAGGAGCTCATTTCCACTTATCCCAGCAAAGTCACATGGTTTCAGTCTGAAGCATTGTGCTTCAAGCAGACCGTTCTAATTCTTTGTGGAGTTGTGGTTATTGCTTTTTATAACATGCTTGATAATGTTGATCTAAATGTTCTTACTTGTCCAGAAGGTATCCAAAATAGAAAACAACACATTCCAATTAATTTGATTCACAAGTTTAATTAAGTAGAACCCCCATTTCCAGAAATGGGTTTAATGTACTGAATCCACCCCAAAAATAATTATTTTGGGGGAAGGGGATGAAACATACAATATAAAGGGAGAAAATACATAGCATTAATATAAGTATTACACAGATCTGAAGTTGTCCATTTTGTAATTACACACAATCCTAGGGACAATCATTCATTCATCCCAATGCAAAAAGGATCAATTCAGAGTAAATATAACAGCCAAAACCAACTTATGAAAATTAATCTTTCACTTGCTCTTGGCATAAAAAAAATCAGATATGTCCACCTGAGATTGGGCAAGCACAGCCCAGCACACTAGCTACTTACTGTCAGCAGTAACATTCCAGAAACCTCTCCACAACATTGGTTGCATTGCCTTGGTTTGCACGCTCATAAATGCACACTCACCTACAGCAAGTTGAAATCATATCAACAACTAATCTCTCAGGGGCTGGGTGTGCATTGTGTTAAACTCCATCAAACACAACCAGTGTGTGTCAATCTCAGGTCATGAAGGGCAGGCAGGCGAAGGTGGCCAGACTGCTGGTCAAACCATCGCCTTGCTGTGAGATGTTCAGTATGATAGACACGTTTCTGTGTTCAGCAACCAGAACACACCTAAACTATGTACTATTTTGTATTGTGCAATTTTCCCAAATCTTGCCAGGGTTTAAGTAATCAGAATAGCCCTTCATGAGTGAGTTCGGACCTCTACTGTACATCACTTCTTTATTAAAGAGGACAATGACGGACTATGAATAACAAGGAGTCGATCATGTTAGCTTTTCATGCTACACAATGCAGTTCAATAGTTTCATTTACAGAGAGAAGACCGGCTCGGTGGGAGATGAGGCACAACATTAACAAGCTCTTCAGCCTTTTCTTCCTTTGTTTTTATAGAACTCGCACAAAGCAAGGGATTCAATTAAAACAACGTTAGCAACAGTACAGGCCTTTATTTCCCCCCCCTCCAACATCATCGTAACCCGGGGGAGAGAAGTCAAGGTAACAGAATGAACAATGCCCATGTAACAAGCCTGCATTACACGCTACTAAGCTGAAGCCTGGAGGGTCAGGCTCATTGGAGCGTTACACCGGATGGGAGGACACACTGGAGAGCCTCGGCATAGCAACGTGATACATCTATGATCTAGCATTGGTACATTATCAACTCACTAAAATAGTACTGACCACACACGCATCTGAGGGTTCTAAACATCATAGTCTGTACAGGGATTCCGTCCCTATCCAACAATAACCTGTCTTTGTCTCTGCTTTATCCTTTATCCTATATTCAGCATTTGTACACATAGTGGTTAAAGCTGAGCTAAAGAGATGAATGAACCCTCCAGGAGCAGGTCATAGGAGTGCCAGCCAGTGTCGTCTCCACTTGGGGAAGAGACATCAAGCAGTATCCCACCTAGTGTCTGCTTGGACCTTAAAACAATCCAGGCCCCATATTGTACCATTAGAATGACAAGACAAAAGTAAAGAGCACACTATTTACAAATCTGTACAAACACCGACCACCGGAAGAGACTGCTGCTGCACACAGACCCCAATCAACCTGCAACAGACAGGAGACCTCCTACTCAAAACAGATTGATAAAAGAGCTGCATTAAAAGCACAAAGCAATAATAAAGATGATATACTTAAGAAGTACTTTGTAGAGATTGAGATTATGGTTCAGGGGCCTGGGGTAACAATGTTGAAGGAGGGAATGTCTCTGCATTTCTGGGCAAGAGCTCAAGTGTTGAGAACATACTAAAATATCTGGATAACTTAAAAACATGCTGAAACATCTTTGGCTAACATTTTGGCAATTTAACAGAATACAACAGATTATGAAATGACAGCAAAAATTCAGTAAATCCAAGGGATTTAGCTAGATTCATTTAGATATCTGTTCTGGAAAGGAGGTGCAGGGAAAGGAGTTGGCTGTCGAGAAGGAATCAAGAGAACTGACGTGATGTAAAGGCCAGCTATAGAAAGTGACAATGGAGGGATATTGTGCATGAGAATGGAAGGATGCATGGCTTTTCTCTCAAGTCAATCAGGTGAAAGAAGACCTGGAGCCTTTCTTCAGTCATCACTGATGGAAATAAAACTTCAGTGGAGGGGAGACAATCTCAAGTAAAAGGGCATCTCTTAGTGCAAATGTTAAAACCAATGTTTCTTTCCTTGTAAAAACACAAAACAAACTTAAGCTACGAATGCGACGAATGCTTTACAGCCTTGCAACAGGAGGAGGTTTATTCTATGGACTTGGTCCTAGCGTGTGTGTGTGTGTGTGTGTGTGTTCATGTGCCTAGATGGTAACCCTGACCGCATGCAAAGCAGGACCCTCCACGTCGAGGCCAGTTTGTGCTTGTAATTTTTCGCCACTCTCCCCTTAACACCAACAACCTCTATTCCCATGCAATTGTTGGTGTGCATTGGTTCCTTTGCATGTAATGATCTGAGTGTTAGTGCGGCAGATACGAGATGGGCCTGCATCCAGATGCGTGTGTTTCACATATGGTGGTGAAGGGATTCCAATGCGTTTGGGGTGTGTGCATGTCAGGCATGTATTCAAATGTCAATTTAGAAACTGCAGCAGGCGCGCGGGTGCTTGTTTGTGTAAGTAGGCGACCCGGTTCGCCCACCAGCATACAAATGTGCACTGGTAAAACACCGCCAGCACGTCTGACGATGTCTAATGAGTGTTCTGCTGATGAAGACCATGTGGGTCGGGGCGAGGCAGAAGGGGCAGGAGACCACGTGGGAGGGGCGAGGCAGAGGGGGCAGGAAACCAAGTGGGGCGGGGCGAGGCAGAAGGGGCAGGAGACCACGTGGGCGGAGCGAGGCAGTGGGGGCAGGAGACCATGTGGACCAGCGAGGCAGAGGGGGCAGGAGACCATGTGGGGGGGGGGG
>JACXGJ010007433.1:19755-30603 GCA_016801105.1 Esox niger | reverse complement strand
GAGATGGGACTAACACACACACACACACACACACCCACAGGACTGTTGGGAAGAGATGGGACTAACACACACACACACACACACACCCACAGGACTGTTGGGTAGAGATTAGACAAACACACACACACACACACACACCCACAGGACTGTTGGGAAGAGATTAGACAAACACACACACACACACACCCAAAGGGCTGTTGGGTAGAGATGGGACAAACACACATGTACTGACAGTGACTGTATGGACCAGGCGTCTCCCTACTATCATCCAGCACTGATTACACACATCCATAATGCAGAATAGCCGTGCTTCACCCCACTAGGTTGATGGACTGGTGGACGATCACTACCAGTAGTATTGTACAAAAGCCTTGCACCACTGAAAGACTCACATATTGTCTAACTCACTGTCTTTGTGTCCATACAGCTCAACATGGGACCGTTAAAAGAAAGAAGGTACTGGATTGGATTGGACTAACCAAAATCTTGTGAAGCCTTGTGGACCCATTGGCTCAACTGACAAAACAGAGGATAAAGATACTGCCTTGACATCAAGCTGGCTATAAAATCAGTAGAACATGGAGTAACATGAAACATTCAAAACCTGAAAAAATCCCAATACAGACATCGCTAGTACAGAACTGATGTTGAATTAATATGTCGTTCACCTTAGTCGTTCATAGTTGACTGTTGCTCTGAAGCAAATCGAGTTTGGAAAACAAATGAACTATGGCTACAAATTTGTTGTGCTGCATACAGTAATATAGACCGATTCATATTAATAAAAGTGGTTATTTTTCAAAAGTATTGTTGTTTCTTCAGTCTTCATGTTTTAATGTCAAATAATAATTTGTTTCTGTGCTATATTTAAGTTAGGTCATACATAACAAACTAACAGAATTGACATTTTACCAAATTTTGGAAATGCAAACAAAAACTGTTAATAAAAAAATGCAAATTAAGTTTCTTCTTCTCCTATTGCATGTAATGGAATGGAGAGTTATCAGAGACTTATATAACCCAGCTTTCCAAAGCCACAGAGAGTGTGTGGAACATAATATCTTAAATGATTAGCCAACAGAATGTCAACAGATAAAATACTGTAAAAAAAAATGCTGGCATTAACAAGAATGCCCCCCGGGTTAAAGGTAAGCTTGGAGACAGTCCAAGTTGTCCGTGTTCAGTGAGGGTGAATTATACAGACGGATACAGTATAAACATGCTTGTTTGTGCCCAGAACCATTTCCATTGCTATGACGAGCGCTAAAATTGGGCTATAATTTTTTTTTTTTGGAGCATAGAAATAACATATTTCATACAACTTGAGCTTGAGCTATTCATTCATTTTGTGTGTTTTGTTTGCACTTGTCTTTTCCAACTGTCTAGTTGGATTAATTTTTAAGAATGAATCGTGTTTGAAAAATGTGAAGTCTACTGTCAGGGAACACTAAATGAAAGTTAAACATAGCCTACATTGTACTTTTAGAGCTATGTTGAGATTGTGTAGATTTTCGGCTACACATTTATTTACAAACGATACACAACCTGAATTTAAAGGGAATTATTTAATTAACCGAAAACAAACAAATCTCTAATTCATTTTGGGGTTTTAAAGACTTACTGAAAAAACGGTAGGCCTGTAGCCTGTAAGCAGCTGGATAAAATGTATTCCCGAAAGCGGAGTAGACGTTATAATGAAAAAATACTATTAGGCTATGCCATCTAAATAACCTGGAGGAAATTGTAACCAAAACAATATTACATAATTCTGTTGTTAATGTGGATGTAATGAGAACGTTTGTTAATGTACAGACGAAAAGGTTAAACGTTTGCATATGTGTTTTTTAAGTTTTCCAAATGGTTTGGAATCGAAGTTTTTATTTAAATACTATAATTAAGTTAATATGCTTCAATGGATCACATTTAAACATTGGGTTAACAATTGATGACCTTTAAAGAGCAGATTTGAACAAATGCATGACTGTACTGTAATGTTCATATAAAAAAAAGTATGTAACTAAATGTTTAGGACAGTTGGGTCGTCGCAGAAGTATATTACTTGACTTGAAACAAGAATCTGAGAGTATGATTATTTTGTAAATAACTATTTTAAATACATTTCGATTGGTTCAAGAAACAACGAGAAAAATAACATAATATTCAATAACCCAATGTAATAGCCACTAATATAAAGAGCGTATTTTCAGATAATAGGCCTATAGTGAATATAAATACTCTATATCCTATTCACTAATGTTAGTCCAACACGAACATAAATCTTACATTTCCTAATTAAGAAAGCTTAACTCCAAAAGCAGACATTGTCCACCTTGGTACTAATGTGACACATTATATCAGGCTACAAATGTTGATTTTTAAGTTGTCTTACAACCCTTTAATTTCTCACGTGTACACTTATCAAATACAAATTCCCCGTTTTTAATTAATCCTCTTCGTTAAAATACACTGCAAGGTGCGAATACAGGGGATGGTATAAACCCCTATCTAAATGCAACACTTGTAAATTGTCGGGGTCTAAAAATAACAATTTAATGCCCTTGTTTCAAATCAGTTGTAATTATGTTTTACAAGGTTATACGAAAAAACAACATTCAATATTTAACGAACACCAACACCTTGGTCTGACTTCTCTTGAAGTCTGAAGTGTTGAACAGATGTTTTTTTTATTCTAAAAAACTGTGTCCATTGATAACATAGGCTACAGGAGGAGCACGTGTTCCGGATGTAAAATAATCTGCGATCTGCAGGTCAAACGAACGACTGAAATTATGAGAAGACCAGTCCCACGAGTCAAAAGTCATTAAATCGTTCTCAAATAACGCATCTTTCGTTAACTGAGATTCTGTGTTTTGTTTGGGATTCTTATTATGTTCTCTTGATGGTTTCTGTTGTACTGCATAGCTTATTCGGGAGCAGAAGGGCGCATATGGCTTTCTTTTCAAATGTCAGTTAAAAAAATACTTTGTGTGTTCTGTTTAAATTTCTAGACTATATCTAAACACGTGCAGGTTATGTGCAGGTTATTTGAAGCATGTGCATCTTTTTTAACCCCTTCTAAAAGTATTCCCACACATTCACTTTCTCCACATTTTGTTGTGTAATGGAATTACATGTATTTATTTTGCACTAAATCCTGTGCTCAATTTGCCCTAACAGCACTTCTCAGATTTTGCAAATATTTTTTTCTGGACCCTATTTTCCATGGATACGGTGTCTGTCGCGCATTATCTGTCTTTTTCCATCACTCTTTGGGCTTTGCACTGTAAACATTCTACTAAAAGTGATCAAAACTAAAGTTAAAGTTAGCTGAATCTACAATTAATCTCTGCCCCTGTCTGAGGTCCTGTGTGCTCTGGATCAGGTTTTCTTCAAGGATCTCTATGCGTTTTGTTCTGTTTATCGTTCCATTAATCCTGACTAGTCTCCCAGGCCCTGCCTCTGAGAAGCATCCCCACAGCATGATGCTCCAATCACCATGCTTCAGCGTAGGAAGGGTATAATCAAAGTGATGAGCGGTACCTTGTTTTTGCTCTATGTAGTGCCCAGCATTCATATCTAATAGTTTGATTTTGGTCTCATCAATCCAGGTAATCTATTTCCTCATGCGCTCAGGGTCATTGAAGTGCCGTTTGGCAAACTCCAATCAGCATGTCATGTAATTTTAATTCAAGAGTAGTTCATTTTCCTTCTAGCCACTACCATAAAGGCCTGATTGAGTGCTGCAGATGTCCTTCTGGCAGGTTAACTTATCTCTGCAGAGAAATCTGAAGCTCTGTTGTAGGGTTTTACCCTTTTTTGCAAGGTTCCGGCCTGCTCTAGAAAGTCTTGGTGTTTCCAGATTTTTTATTTTACAATGATGGACTCTACTGTTCACCAAGAAACTTTCTACGCTTTAGCAATGGTTTTATAACTGTTCTCAGATATATGCCTCAACAGAGTTCTATATCTGAGGTCTGTGAAGAGTTTCTTGGACTACATGTCTTGGTTTTGTTATCTGACTTGCACTGTGAAATGTGGGACCTCATATATGCAGCATGTCTAGTGAATAGACTTTGATTGAACATGGTTTAGAAAGACAATAATCAGGTTCTAAAGAGACATCTAAAGACACACTGGATGCATCTGAGCTCTATGTAAAGTGTCGTAGAATTGGGTCTGAATAGTTATGCACATGAGACAATTCAGTTTCTAATCATCAATAAAAAAAATGTAAAACATGTTTTCGCATTGTCATTGTTGTGTGTTGTGTGTTGATTGATGGCAAAAAAAATATTGAATCAATTATAGATTAAGACCCGTACACAACTTTCCAAAGGTACTGTATATTAGTACAGACGAGTTAAACTGTGAACAGATTTTGTACCTCAATATATCTTTATTATAGTTGAGCCCTGTTAACAAAATGGAATAGTGATCTATGAAACCTAATTGAATCCCAGCCAACCTCCTAACACAGGAAGCACTGAAGATTATTAAATCCTGCCTGTGATTAAGTAAATTTCACTAGACACCCAAATATTATAAAGTAATTTCTGGTGCATTTTTTAAAAATTGCCATTTTTATAAATGGTAATCCAAGACTGTCAGGAAAATGTATTTTAGAATTAACTTTCTGCTATTAGAGTGTCAAGATCTATAACAAGGAGGCCACTTTTAAATATATATTTTAGGTATTTTTGTTTTGTGGAGTAAAAAAAGACTAGATTAATTCATAGAGACAAGGTGGGATAGATTGAGTGATTGAACACAAGACCACCCGAACATGGGCCAGAACAAAACCAAGTTACTTTTGTTGGGTCCTGTACCTGGTTCCTGCAGTCATTTATGATATTCTTCAGATCAATTCTATTCCTTGTGACTATAGACACTTTTAGTTCTGTTGAAAGCAGATCTTCTGGTCATGAAAACAACTTAATATATCATGAATAAAAAAACGCTCTAGCAACTTCTTTAGGCAGGATTGGTGCCTAGAAACCTAGCTGAGCTTGTTAGGTTTATGAGTGTGCACTCCAACCCATTGATTAATAGTGTGCAAACAAGCAGAATGGGTTGGCCATTATATGAATTAAAAATGAATTATTACATAATTGCAAATTGTTCTCTGCATCAGTGCAAAAAATATTCTGAAATACAAGGGCCCGCTGGAGGTTAGAACCCTGGGGACTTAGATGCAAGAGTCCGGGTTTAGTCCGGACTCTCGTAACTTTCACTAAGGTGAAAGTTACATCCTTCTGTCCCTGGGCAAGACCGTCAACGCTGATTGCTCCTTCTCCCCCCATAACATTACATTAAAGGTATCTGCTGTAAATAAGAATTTGTACTCGCCTGGTAACATAAAAATCTGTTTGTTGCAACCAATCTCCAAATATGGAAAAGCATATTTTACTGACAGCTGGGACTTACTAGAGTGCATCTAGGTATTCCAAACAGAGATGATGTTGGGATTACTTCAACACTGCCAAGGATTTCTGCTGCAGTTTTTTCCACAGGCTTTTGTAAGCATTGCTGGGTAATGTGTGTGCATTATATTTAATTCTATAATGTGTGAAATAGAGAGCAAATAATGTATGTGTGCATCTGCTGATGTGCCTTTGCATTATTTGAATAAATGCAAATGGATTTTTCCACTACCTGGCCTTCTGCCAAGTACCTATGGCAACCACATCTTCTATCCCTGTATCTATTCCTTTTTCCATTCTGTTCAATAGCCCACTTTGCTGTTCTCCGCCCTCTTCTCTTCTGTTAGGATGACGGGTGTTCAAAGGAGACTCCAGATTGGTTGGAGGCCAAGGTGGCCCACCGCTCACTATCAGGTTTGGGAGTAGGCAGCTGATCGCCTATTTGAATGAGCTAAGGGTGCTTCATCGGTTTGTCGTCAATTCCTACATCTGCACTGATGAAACAGGAGAAACCTGGTGTAGGCCCAATCCATCACATTGCTTTCATCTGAAATGGGTTTTCAGGCTTGGGTAGTTGAAAGACATAAGAGTAGGATGGAGAAGATGCCTATTGAGACACACTCCATGTTGGACTGCTCAAGTTTGATTAAAGAAATGAAGACAATAAAAGAACCGGTTCAATACAATAGAAATGTATTGATAAAAATCCTTTAATTTGCTATACTTTAGAACATGTAACAAAACAAAATAAATAAAACATAAGAAACTCTAGAATAATACAAATACTACTTACCAAGGGGCATTCTGTCCAAGCAAAACTCACGGTCATTTTCCTCTCAGTGATCATCTACATTTATTTGAAGGAGACTGTGTCCCACCAGTCAGATTCCTTATACACAATGTGATTCAATGACAAGAGGCTTGTTGAGACTATAAGGACCCAATTGTGATTTGTAGTAGTGAATTGAAGGTCAAGTTCAGGGCAGTAAGTGTAGGCCATCCCCATCTTAAACCATCTTGGCTTTAATAGTGATGCACTGCCATCTACTGGACATTTGTAGAAGGTTACATATTAGTCACTAGTTTATTAAGAGGCCACAGCTCCAGTCGGGAAACATACAGACCAGCACCCTCATTTGATTCACTGCCCACTAAGGCAATTCCCGTAGATGTCTCCATAGTGAAATCAGAATTAGACAGCCTTTAATAAGGGATTTTAGTTAGATGTCTTGAACAAAACAGCATCAAAATTATAAACAGAATAGTTTCAAGGGTGATTTTCTTTGCAAAACTCACAGCTAAAGATGGACATTAACATTTTATAATCAATATGTTTTGGACGACACCATTGCTGCTTGAACAAGCAACTGGGAACTAATGCGCAGGTCACTTAAATTAACATGGAGATCTTCAAATCATGGAATAAAGACAGCAGTAGTACTGAACGTCAGTATCCAGCTTTATTTACGAGAACTTCAGAGATTTCTCAAGAACACCATCAAAAAAGACTGAATGCACAGGGATCATGTGTATTAGTTTCATCCACATCATATTGGCACAAACCAGAAGTGACCCAACAGTCATATTCATTTACAAAACTGGCAGCTGAGGGTTATGACTCGAGTCACATGCTTGAACACTGTTTCCTGGTCAGTTGTTCAATGGGTAAATTGAGAAAAACAAGAATATCACACTTTCTGAAATATCACTTGTGCTGGGAATTTCCTAAAGGCCACGTAAAACTCTCAAAACCACTTATACATTTGCATAAACAAATGATGCTTTGGCATCGTCCGATTGTCTGAAGAGGTTTCTTGTTCATGGATGATTTCCTAAAAACACGTTTTTTGGGAGGTGACCTATAATGAGAACACATTAGTGCAGCTTTTAGGTCCAAATGGATCTCCACCCGATCCCTAAACAACTACACCCTCTCATATATAGCTGCAATGCCGAGTCAGCACGTCACAATTGAGATGGTTCAAGAAATTCTGTGGAACAGGGTCAGGTTCTAAACTGTTAGACTGTGACCCTGAACACCCTACTGTATTGGAACTGTACATTCATACTGAAGACATTTGTACCCTGAACTCCAAACCTAGCATTAGTTGTCCTCCTGTGTTATTTTACTCCTATATTATAGACATAGGATATATGACAAACACAGACAGCCAGGCAATAAAACAGGAGCAACCCACAAGACATAGTATATCATTCATAGATTCTTTTTCTATTTCTCTCCAGGCACTTATAAGAATCAGAAGCAAGAGCAACTGAACGTAGTCACACAACATATCGGGAACAGAGCACTCGCTATAATGCAACAGAGAACACACCACAAAACCCAGAAACCAAGCTGGGTAGGCTCTAAGGTATCACCATACAATTTTAGAGTTAGGATTGGGCACAGTTTTTAGCATACCCTAAATAATTTCAACCCAAAGCAAGCAGGCAGAAGTTATAACAAGTGTACAGTACAACAATGACAACTGTCAATAGATAGAATACAGGCATCACAAAAGGGAAGAGTTGACTGTTTGATGTCAATTAGGTATTTAAGCAATAAGGCGTGAGGGGGCGTGGTATATGGCTAATACACCACAGCTAAGAGCTGTTCTAACGCACAACACATCGCGCAGTGCCGGGACAACGTTAAGCCGTGGTATAATGGCACACCACAAACCCCAGTGATGCCTTGTTGCAATTATAAGCCAGTTAACAATGCAATTAACACAGTAAAAAGTGATGTCATATCATATTATATGCCACGGCAATCAGTCAATCAGCATCCAGGCGCTTTATAAGGACTTCTAAAACATCACTATGGAGTAGTGCCCCCCAATTCTGGTCCTGGACACCTTATGCACTTTCTTTTCTCTATCGATGAACTTCTATGAAGGTTGTGCTTGATCACACTTTGAACTGGATAATGTCCGATGTGCTTTCTTTAATAGTGCGACTCACCGGATGTCAATCCTGATCAATAATACACACAGATACAATCATATTTCTGACCATGAGAGCAGGATCCTGCAGAAAACAGATCAGTGAACACTGGGTTCCTCTGAGGACTGAACTGTTAAGAGACGCCAGCTGTTCCAGTTAACCTTAATCCTTCATTATCTAGGTCCACTCTTACAGTACATCATCCCACTCCGATATCCCTCCCACTAGCTCGATATGCAAACCCCCTCTTCAGCCACCCAGGAAAACAGAAGCATGGGTTACTTTCCAAATATATACCAGCAGCCTATTTTAGTCCTGTGAAAGCATTACACTCACAGACAAAACCAGAATGAATCAACACGGAGGAACATCATACTGTTCCTCCATGTTGACCCCATTATTCAAAGACATTTTCTAAAGGTGTGTATGATTCCACAAGATTAAGTTACAAACGAGCGTCTAAAACGGCTACAGCTGCAGATGACCAGCTGTGCTCCTTTTCAATGAGAACTGGCCACCTTCTGTTGATATCATATCTTCTCTAGGTATAAATAATCTCAATAAGTATAATGTCCCTTTTGTACATCCTTTGGAATAAGTCATTAAAACAATCAATCCATTAATTAAATCAAACAAATCTCATGGGGGAATACTGTAGCTTGATAAAAGTCAAATCCAACTTATGTCAATGGGTAATTGGATCCAGTATGTATGTATGGGAAAATGTTTATATTTGTTAAGAAAATAATATCAATAAAAAAAAATCCTTGTTTAGCCGTAACTCTCCCCCATTTATACAACAAAACTCTGACATGCATGACGGCACTGGTGTTATTCAGGCTTTTCTCATGTTTTACTATTCAAAAACTCATTTAGCTAATCCTCTAACACTAGACCGACATTTTAGGCTTAAACCTAACCAAAGCAGTTTTGAAAAGTCAGTCCTTGAAAAAAAATTCTTGAAATATCAGGACATTTTGGTAGAGAAACAAGAACACAAACACGGAGAGAACCTGTCTGTTACATCAATGGAGCATTTAGCGTTGAGTCAATATGCATCATATACACACACATCAGAATCTGGGCATATTGCATTGCACTTGCACAGGATGGTAATGTACATTCATCTCCCACCCAACCTCAGTATTTCTAACACAGCTAGTAAAGAAAATACTGAAAATATATGGTGATAACCAATATTCCATTTAGGAACAAGCGTTTGTGTGTGTTAGAGTGTTCACATTTCAACCATTTAGCAGGGAACACATTTTTATTTATTTATGAAGATAGTAAAATAAGGAACATTTTCCCTTTCGGGGACGTTTCGCAGGTCCCCAGAAGAAAAAAGGTTCCATCATGCATGGAAGGTTTAGGCTAATAATAACAGTCAGGGTTAGAATTAGGATTAAGTTTAGGATTTATGGGTTAGGTTCAGTGAAGATTCAATAGAAACAAACAAGGATAAAGATGCATAATACGTAGAACCAACTGCAAATCCAGTAAGCAACAAAACATCAACATACTACACACATTCATATACCAAAATGCTCAACTGCATTGACCGCAGCGCGCTCTTCATTCCGGTACAGTGCATACATTTAGCTGATCAGCAGCTGTTGCCCAACAAATCTCAGTCTCCATCTTTCTCACATGTGCAGTGAATTTTATTATATAAATAGTCCCTCCCGGCATTAATGCATACTACATGGTGTAACCAAAATGCCTGCAATTTAAAACAGCGATCTAAAACACCAGGACTGGTATTCTGACACGACCTGTCCAGGTGCGTCTCACCCATGTGCTGAACTGGATTACTGGATCAAACTCCCCAGGCCTCCATGCCTTGACTCTGAAAAGGGCAGAGGTTTTCTCTCAGTCTGGCCATCACATCCTTAGTGCTGTTGTCCTCGTGATCCCGAGACAGTCGGCCTTTTCTCCCCGGCATGGCCAGTACACCATCACGTCTTTCCCATCAGTCCATCTCAACCTGGTGGTTACCTGTTATTATACCTTAACTGGTACAGTTTCTTCAGCAGGATCTGCGTCAGATCGAATGTCGTGAAGCTGATCCCCACGGCGATGGGCCCTTTGACCCAGTTCATGCTGAGGCCCTTGTAAAGGCCCCGCACCACGCCCTCCTCCGCGACGATTTCCCTCATGGTGCCTAGGATGGTTCCGTACGTGTGCCCCGTCACGCCCGCGGTCTGCATGCGCCGCCGCACCACGTCCAGCGGGTAGGAGGCGGACTGGCCAATGAGGCCCGCGCACGCTCCGAACCCCAGCCGCTCATAGGAGTAGGGCTGAAGACGACCACTGCGTTCTGGACGGGGAAACATGGGAGGGTTGTGGAATGACGGCCTTTTCTGCTATGTTAGCCTGATTATTAATACAGAATATATGCACTTAACGTTGGTAACCATATTAGTAATACAGAATATACACTTTACGTTGGTAACCATATTAGTAATACAGAATATACACT
>JACXGJ010007433.1:0-19655 GCA_016801105.1 Esox niger | reverse complement strand
ATTTTAGTAATACAGAATATACACTTTACGTCAGTAACCATATTAGTAATACAGAATATATTCTTTATGTTTGTAATATGTACTTTGTACCAATAGCAATAAGATTGGGAACATGAATATATTCTAACAAACAGTCTATGTTCTGTCTTAGTTATAAGGCTACCAACATATAATGTATACAGACTAAGAGTCCTATAAATAAGATCAGATTATACAGACAATTCAAGTGAGAAGGTACAGTACCTGCATGCATTTTTTTGAGTGTCTCGTAGGTGTAGAAGCTGAGTCCCGCGTAGGGAACCACTCCCAGGATGGTGGGGGTGAAACCACGGTACAGCGTCTTCAAACCCTCCTCACGTGAGATCCGCACAAAAACATGGACAATGTTACTGTACCTGAGTAGGGACAGGAGGAGGAAAACGGGAGGTGTACTCCTTTAGCTATAGTAAAAAGGCTAAAGTCACAAGAACTGAGAACATTTCACAGATCCTCAGATTTTCTTAGGCTTGGGGTGAAGCGTCATGTTAAGGATTAGGGGTCGGGTTAAAATGGGATGAGTTCTTTCTTTTTGTAAAGGTGAAAGATCAGCTTCAATTTTGCAGATAGACTGTGACTCCCAACAATATATATACACATACAACAATCAGCCGTAACATCACAACCACCTGCCTAATATTGTTTAGGTCCCACACCCACAACCACTGACACTGACACTGACACTGACACTGACACTGACACTGACACTGACACTGACACTGACACTGACACAGACACAGACACAGACACAGACACAGACACAGACACAGACACAGACACAGACACAGACACACACCTTTGCTCCAACATAAAATAAACTAATGGGTAACAACACTTCCAGCCTATACAAACCACATCTATTTTACAGTAGTTAATCATTTTGCCTGTTCATTTATTTATTCTATATATTTAGGTAATATATTTTGGTGGAAAGGAATAAAAAGACTTTCAGTTCTTACTGTCATTTGACAGTATGTGAGTGCGTTTGATCCGGTTTTACGATCCAGAGAGGGATCACAAATCCCTGCAGGCATAATCACAGGGTCCATTTGACCTTGATGGGATCTCCTGACAGTCCTCATAAGGAAAAACGCTTTATTTGGTTCAGGGATTGGAATTAGGGTAAAAGTTACAATTGGATTAAGGATTAGAAATAGGGTTATGATTGGATTTTCGGGGTCAGATCAATATTATTTTGAATGGAAATAATGTTAGGGGACACCAGAAAGACAGAGAAATGCGTTCTCAGGGTTACAGAGAGACAGTTGTCTTACATCTCCTTGGGTGTAACGGCCATCCTGGCTCGTACCATGTCCAGGGGGTAGGTGATCATGGCAGCTGTGGTCCCAGCCAAGGAGCCTGCCAGTAACCTTGGAACTGGTGGCAGGGCTCTGGAAAACAGGAATCAAATACAACTTGCTTTTTTAAACAAACTACACCAGGAAGGTCGACTGTGAACATTCTCATTTACAGCAGTGGACTGGGCAGCAATCCGAGAATGGCAACGCTCAGAGACGGAACAGTGTATTTGTTCAGCTTGCCAGCTCCAGCATCCCTTGGATTACTGGTCAGATGCTCTCACCACTAGGCTCCGGGATGCACCTCGTCCTAAAGACAGGAATAAAGCAGACATCTGCCAGGGGGAAGACAGCAGCCACTTCCAGTGGGTTCCACTGGGCCTGGGTGGGGCCGGATGGGGAGGGATACTCACTTTCCCTGGAAGCCGTAGTAGCCTCCCAGCAGCCTCTTGTACTGCTCGTGGGCACAGAACTGGATGGCAGCGTAGGGGATGACCCGCACCATGGTGGCAGAGTTGCCCCTCCAAAGGCTCAGGAAACCATCCTTCAGGTAGGTCCGGTAGATCAACCTGTAGGCCTCCTGGTGCGGGAGCAGACAGAGCTTTCAGTATCTTCATCCTTTGGATCATTAACATGCCCAAAATGCATTATATAATCATCAAATGTAACACATCAAGTGGGTCATACCACTAACCTTGGCAGAGAATCTCGCTGAAGACACTAAAATGGAATAAGCAGACATACAATTGAATGCAAATGACATTAAGAATACTGTAAATAGTATTTTAAAACTATGTGAGAAGGTTGGCCTCCTACCCTGGAAGATAATCTTGGTTCTATCGAGCGGGGCAACTGCGGTTTTAGCCAGGGCTCCTGCCAAGGCCCCGGAGAGAAGGGAGTTGACCACCGATCGGGTCTGGGGCTTAAAGGGCTGCAAATGAGCAGCAGCAGAGGACCAACAACAAGAGGTGGAAATATGTTCATTCAACAAATACATTATACAGACAAAGTACCGTGAATATGTTTTAGTAATTTTGTGTTCTTGTTATAACAGCTTCTCAAAATGAAGGCACACGAAAAGAAGCAGGCAAGATCTGCAACTTCAAAAAAAAAAAAGAAAAAAAAAGTAAGCCATTACAATTTATTTATGCATTCACATTCATTTTCCTATTACAATCTAAAAATGTTCTGATTTATGTAGCGTCGGCATTGTCCAGGAAAATAGACTTCATGTACTGGTAGATGGTTCCCGGTGAAACACATTAAAATCTGTTCAAGTGGTGAATTAAGATAGACTCCGTCGTTCCATTTGAGGTGTTGAAAAGTTTTTTATTGAGTGGATATTGTATAATTTTTTCAAAATGAGAAAGCGAGCAAAGACCGGGTTTTCCTCGTAATGGAGTTTAACACTATATTTAAACCTGGTTTTGCTACATAAAACACACCAGTGCATCAACCATCAACAGAAATGGTAATAAAACGAATTAAAGTATCTGAAAAGGTTTAGATAAAATGTAATGGCTAAATAAATATATGGCTGCAACATAACTTCTAAAATTGAGTACCAGAACTTCCAAGACCAAATGTCTGATTTTCATGAAAAATCATAATTTTAAATATAATTTAAAATTAAAATTTGGTCAGCAAAGGCACAATTTCCTTTGCATTTACCACATAACTTCCCTTTTGTCTAAATGCTTTCGTACCCCATACGCCTTGGGAAAATGTGAAGCTTTCCCAAATACACAGCTCCAGTTCTGGAAATGCAAGGTCTAACAGCAGTGCCTCGATCCCTTCAAAACTGAGCCTAATCCAAAACAGATCTGGTTACCATGACATTTTATAAATGCATGTGGCTGAACAGCTTCAGGCTGTTCCAACGGTTCATTCCAAGACAGTACCCCTCCCTGTCGTAATGTAGCTACACAACCATGCAACCAGCCCTGGTACCAGGCACTCCACCCAACTGAACCCTGAAAGCTTTGTTTGAGTTGCAATAGATCATTAAGCTTGACTTGCGTAACCAGAATATAATGGCCCACATCTGCCCACTCTGTCCAGTCAGAACAAGTTATAAATGGGCCCAGGCTTGGTTAAAGACCAAGCCAGCTAAGCAAATAGGCGAGAGGAAATCTTTTAGGAACAACAATTTGTGGAGAACCCAGGCCTGATGGTAATGTCATCTAATTATGAGCCAGCAAGTGCAGAACCCAGCAGGGCACAGACAGACACCGAGCAAGACAGAGACAGAAACTGAGACAGACAGAGACAGAGTGAGGGAGAGACCGACAGACAACAGAGAGAAGGACAGGGCAAAGCAGTGTGTCAGCTCACTCCTCCTCGGGCCTCATTCCAGAGATGTCTCCCAGTCCAAAGCGAATACATGCCAAACCCACTCGTGTTAGAAATGAAAGGAGAGTTTGGAAGATGAGCCGGGGTTTGGACACTGTATCCAGTGGGATTGAAAAAAACAGCAGTATCGTGAACTGACTGGGATTCTGTTAAGGTGCACCCAATATCACAAACAAATCAAGCCTATTGTTGAAAAACACTTGTCTGATTGTTCCTCTGATTTTGAAAATTCAAGCAAACTACTACCGCAAAGTACTTTTACTTTGTACTTACATCTGAAAAGTACACATGTTCCAGAATTTGGACCACGGGGGTCAAAATCATTGCATGAAGTGCAGAGCATGTGGGTTTTTTAAATTGATCAATAAGAATGTCCCTTGCCAGGTGAACACACCAATTCCCTTCAGTTTATACCTGTCAGAACACCGCAGTTATGTTGGTAATGCAATAGTATTGCAGTATGTAGAGACCAGAGTGATAAAAACAGGCTCAGTTTCAGTTAAGTCAACCAGGGGAAAAGGTCTTGGACTTAAGTCAAAAATAGGACAACATTTAGAGTGTTTTGTGATCACATGTCCTGAGCATGCAAAGCTCAAGGCCCTGGCCAATGAACTACAGCCTACCTCTGCCTGGCTGGCTGAGGGCACCGGCAGCACCTCCCCTTGAGTGAGAGGCATCGCCTGGTGTTCTTGGACTCCATTCCCCATCCCTGTGGTACCACAGTGCTCACCAGCCGCCGCTGGCACTCATACACACCGGCCACCAGGGGGCGACGACGCCAGCTACCTAAACCTGAAGGGAAAATAGATTAGATTCAACTTTATTGTCATTGAACAAGTAGCATCTAACCAGAAGTGCAAATAGACGAGGGCAGAAACCTACAAGTATTAAGTACAATGTATATCACAGATGCGCAATGTATAGATTTGCCTTCATAGATGCGCAATGAAGGCAAATGCAGTTGAAATAAGTCACATATATATGACATGAATTATTGTCAATGCAGCTTCTTGTCTCAAAGAATCCTTGCACTGACCACCACTGTCAGATTACAATAAAAAATAGAACATCACAAACAACAACCATGCCGTGCCACTGGACACTTACTGCTGGCCAAACACAACAGAAAGGGTTATAACAGGAGATGAACTATTAGAGCTCAAGTTATTAAATTGTATGAACTATGCTGGGCCTATTTAAAAACACCCTATGAAAGACTTTACACTCTGTAGTAAATGCCCCGTTAAATCTATTTCCTACACAGCCGTTAGGGGATTGTCCTAAGCCTATATTTTGCCACCAAAAGAAAAACTTAAATTTTCTGGTTTTCCACACATTCTCGGCTGCTCTGACAAAGCTAGAGAAAGCTGAAATAATGTGGACCAATGTGAAATTAAAGGACAATTAAGCTAATATAACAGGACAGCAGGCTATATCTACGCGGAGAGCTTGGACAATGACAGAATGACGAGTCATTTGAGTGTCACCTTTCTGTAAGCCCTACATATCTGGGCTATAATAAGTTACTGGGCAGAACTGTGACATGTTGTCAAAGCAGCACCTCTGACACAGAACAGAGCTGCTGCCACCTTCAGAAAGGGGTCTCTACACAGAACAAAGCCTCTGCCACCTTCAGAAAGGGGTCTCTACACAGAACAGAGCTGCTGCCACCTTCAGAAAGGGGTCTCTACACAGAACAAAGCCTCGGCCACCTTCAGAAAGGGGTCTCTACACAGAACAGAGCTGCTGCCACCTTCAGAAAGGGGTCTCTACACAGAACAGAGCCTCTGCCACCTTCAGAAAGGGGTCTCTACACAGAACAGAGCCTCTGACACTTTTCAGGGCTCAAAGTAAAAAAGATTGCCAGTGGGTTTGAAACTTAGTGGCTGAAAAATATTTCAAAAAAGTTGTAATACTTCCAAAAGTTGTAATCTATCAGTGTTACAACATAGAACCAAATAATTTTGTTCCTTAACATGATTCATCATTTATTAAATGCATTCTGGAGATATATATATATTTACATTTCTTTCATAGCATTTCTAATTATAAAATTGAATAAAAAGATAAGCCAAAAGAGCATTTGACTTTCAAACATAACACTAAATCATTCACCCCAGGGATCAACGCGACCGGCTGGTCTGTCTGTTACTAGGTTTGCAGTTGTTATGTTGTGCAATCACCCAATGGGCATCTGCATTTAAATTCCTGATACAACCAAGGGCCCGAAGACGGATTTTCAGCCACCCACTTGGCCATCATGCCGATCAAGTGCTGTTTGCTATTGGCATGGCTGGTCGGGATTTGCTTGTGAATGTTGTCAGTGTCTTTGTAAAAAGACCCTCATTTGTCCTCTCTAGCCGGAACTGGCTGCAGTGCATCTGAGTTCCATTGACGTCCAAACATGTAAAAAAATAAAAAAATCGCTTTTGTTGAAACTTGTAGTCATCTTCACTGCCTTCTTCAACTGAGTGACTTGCGCAAATGTTTATGTTTTTTTGAAAAACAATACCAGACAGCCACGCGTCACATCACTCCTCGACTTTTGACTAGACAACAGCTCGCAAAAAGAGCTGCAAGGTAGTTCTGTGTGTGTGTCACATTATGAAGCGACGGGAGGATGTCGAGTTGATAATGCAACAATTATTTTACAATCTCAAATTTTTTGAGGTGGCCTGAAGGGGACAGTGACTTGCTAGTATGATTAGTCCCGATTAGTACCATCTTTCCTGTCGAGCCCTGCTTTCTGAAAGAGGTCTCTACATGTAATAGAGCCACTGCAACTTTCTGAAAGGGGTCTCTACATGGAACAAAGCCGCTGATACCTTCTGAAAGGGGTCTCTACATGGATCAGGAACAACTCTAGAGCAACACACAGCACATGCAAATGTGAGCATAGAGAGTACAGACACCACAAAAGCTACCGGAGGAAATCAAACCAGGTAGCAGGTTATTTTTATAAGATAACTTAACAGTTGAAAAAGTACAGCGCAAAAGGACGTGAAAAACAATAAACTGACCCCACAGACTAAACATTTGTAGGCC
This sequence comes from Esox niger, assembly GCA_016801105.1. Taxonomy (NCBI): domain Eukaryota; kingdom Metazoa; phylum Chordata; class Actinopteri; order Esociformes; family Esocidae; genus Esox; species Esox niger. The sequence goes on along the minus strand of JACXGJ010007433.1, from coordinate 12,924 downwards.
AACAGACAGCCGAGGAACTCAGAACCAGCTCCAATTTGGGGAGCAAAAACATAGCAAGCTCAAAATGAAGAACATCTAAGCCGATCTATGCTAATAACCCGACAACAACCTAGCCAAGTTGTGCGTGTGAGTGACGCAAAATAAATGCACGCACATCCCCACACCTAGAAAGAGAGCAGACGGAGCTGTAGTCAGGGGCCACTAATGTTAGCGTCATCACAGTATAGCTTCATGTCTCGCTCTGCAAGAAGAATTCAACCCCCCACCGCCCTCTCCTCACAACTTTGCCCTAAATCTCATTCCTCCCCTTCCTTATAGTCTGCTCCTGACAGCCATTTAAATGTCACTTCTTCCCTTCTTTCAAGAGCTTATTAATTTACAGTTCCTATGGTAGAAGTGGCCATGGAGAAGCCATAATGGCATAGCAGAGTACAAAAAGGAACTTTTTTTAAGTGAAGAGGATGTGAAATTTTTCCTAACATTAAACACTAAGAAATGTATTGGTATAGTTGATTTTATCAGCTAGGATACTTAAAAAGAATCACAGATACAGAAATAGTTTACTAAAATAGAGTACACCACTGTGATTGATGTTAACAAGTCATGTCTTGTGATCGGTCAGCAGTATTCTGCAGTAAACATGAGACCAGTGGAACTTATAGGCGAGCCGTCATGCATGGTAATCACTTAAGTTTGTAATGATATAATGGTAGAATCAGGGTAATATTGACTAGGACTAAGTGGTTTTATATGTCATGTCAGAATTGGATCAGCTCGATTTTCAACCCTGGGCGAATAAGGAGAATAGTTGTGATGCAATATATATCGGCCATTAACTGGTATCGGATAATTATACTCAAACATTTTATAATCTGTACGTTCCAAAAAAATTATAATCTGTAAATTTCGTCTGATATTTCGACCAATTGTGCTTTCCAGTGTTTCTGCTTGGTTACTTTTAGCTTGGTGCTTCAGCATGGCAAAACCATAGCAGCCACAGCAAGAAAAACTTACATTAATTTTCTGTTGTTAACATTTTGAATTTCATTTTCTTGGTATACAAATGATCTATCAAGTTACAACACTGTACTGAAGGTAATTGAGCTCCTGGTGCTATAGTATTCATGTGCGACTTTAGAAACAAAGCTAGCGAGTGGACGCTGACTGATGTTGGCTCCATAACGACGGTAACCCCATTTCAGGCGCAGCTGAACATTTCCAATCTGTGATATTTTGGTCATACGACTTTTTTTTTTGTAAATTGAGCAGCAATATACCACATTACTTGTTGCTGGTAATAGATTTATGCTGTTTTTGAATAAATACAAAGCATGCTTGTTCGTTAGGTGTTTTATGGTTCAAAGCGGTTGGATGCCTACATTAGAATCTACCTGGCATGTTTGCTGGTGAACCAAAAGGTTAACTTTATACCTGGCCTAGACAAATTAAGTGCTTTAAACACTGCATAAGCACTTAACGGTCATTGGAAAAACAGCTAATTTCAACACAGTTCTTAGAAAACGACTCTATCCAATGAAAAGTTGCATTTATTAAAGCAGTTTTGAGAGTTAAATACCTTATCTACCTTATTTACTACATTTTTATCCAGGCATTGTATGATGTACAATTACAGAAAGGGAATGTGTATTTATAACATAAATGTACAATTATCCATACAATATCACAGTTATTTTGTTTTTTCCTTTTGTTTATATATATAGAAATATAATTTTGGTTTTCATATACATTTGTTTAAAAAACAAGCATCATCCGAAGAAACGTTTTTTTAATTTAATTGATGCCAGGATACACAGGTACAGAAATTGAAAATATCTGTATAAATTGCTACAATGAATAGTACGGATATCATATTATATTGTTATAAAATATTTCCTTTAAATAGTTACATGGAATGATTTGAGTAAAATAAATGTCTACATTTATAAGTGTTAGGCAGACACTCCTGTTCAGAGAGACTTACTGTAGTGACACATTTTCACATTTGGAATCAAAACTCCGATTGGAATCAAACTGAATAAGTGAGCTACATAGGACAACATAATTGAGGGTCCCTAGATTGACTAATGGTTTGGATGGTGGCCACTGAACAAGAAAATATGTTGACCCCAGCTATAGTAAGTGTAATCTGGGACTGGTTTCCCCAAGCTATCCTCCTAATTTATACAATGCACATGATAAACTAATAAACTATATTGAATTCAAAACAAGTAAATAATTGTTCCTTTATATTAATTCTTGTTCTCTATATTCAATCATACCCAATGCCCAAAATCGCGGTAGATTAACAGCCCCAGAACATTCAGAGTTATGTAATAAGGGTAAACATGTGGAATACACTGTAAAATGTATTCAGCCAGCATAGGAACGCATGATACTGATAGCTAGAAGGGATTTCAGGATCCCTCAAGATCAGATGGCAATGACAAATTAAGCTATCCCTTAGCAACTGTTCAATAAATGGTATTGGAATGGCTGTATAGTGTGGCCAAATAATTTCACATATATGGACATTTCATGATAGACAGTTAGGAGTGTCATGTGATCTGAACAAAATAAAGTTGGTTGCCAATATCAATACTAAACTGCTTAAACAGTAGCTTTGTTAACGGACTTCTAAGTACAGTCCCTTAAATTAGCATGTTAACTGATTATTAAATAAGAATTAAACGTTACAAAATAATTATTTTGTTCTTACCTTGTTTGTCGATATTCTTATACCACCTGTGGATCCCTCCTGCCTTCTCTTGTAAATGTACTTAACATTAAATACATCAATTCTCCAACGGTTCGGTTGACAGCCTCAGTCTGCACCCGCCTAGGGTGTATTTGAAGTTAGCGATGGCTATCGGACTGATTCTGACAGCAAAAACACAGCTAACGTTAGCTATCCTAGTCCAAGTAACGTAGCAGGCAGGAGCTACGCTATCTGTCACGTCAATGTTCAAAGTATCTCCACGTTTTGCACACAAAACTTTAAGTGCAACACACATTTGTCTTTAGATCCAGGAGGCACTGTCTGGTATAATTACATTTTTCATTGTCCCAACTATGACTTAATAACTAGCAACTTCCATGCTGTTTTGTTTCTGCTGTGACTCTTCTCGTAGCAAGCTTGACAAGGGCGAGTGCAATGGAATTGTGGGAAATGAAGTCAGTGGGAGGTGACTAATGCGTCGATAGGTCGATTTGAGGGGCGTTAACCACAACGTGAAAAAAGCGAAATCTTTTGGTGGCGTTTTCATGCAATCTAGCGAATACTAGAACATGAAAAAAATATTGTCAAAAAGATACATAACAGCATGTAGAATTTTTATTGAATATACTTTACCTAGATTTGTATTATTGTGAACAACACACAGTAGGTCTTCATATTTTGAGACCCATACTGAAAGAAGTTAAGACACCATAAAATGTTTTGGACTTAATTGAAGTTCATTTGAAAATAAAGCTTTACATCTAATTAGTGAACAATTATCGTATGCAAATCTGAAATGTCAGAAATTGCAGATACCTCTTTGTCGTTAACAGAATGTGTAATAAGCCAACAAAAACTTTTAAGGGAGAATAAGTTAGGTTAGATGCCAAAGAAGGCAGCTCTTTACTCATATTTTATCAGTTCTGTAGACCTAGTAGTTAACCACCCAACTAATTGAAAGCAACTGAAAACTACCAGGATTTAAAATTAAACTACCAAACGTTTCACTGAATTAGTAGTTTAATTGCATAGCTCACTTGCCCCCCACGTTTGCATATTGTGCCAATGCAGTTAACATTATTTTGCTTGCCAATATTACACATCTTTTTGTCAACCCTCTCCATATAAGCAAAGTGTAGGAGCTGTCACATTTGGGAACCAGGGAGGAGTAAGGGTCAACTGCCTCAAGACAAAAACAGATTTTTTATCTCCTTTTCAGGTCAGGGATTTAAACAAGGCAACTACCACCCTAATGATGAAGTTCAGACAAACAAGCACACAACTCAGTGAAAGGTTTTATTATTTTGTCAGCATTAAGTTGATGTGCAGAGAACAGGAAAAGGAATGTATCAGAACTTCAGGTTTGGCAATGTAACTGGGGAGAAATAGATAAACTGAATAGAAAACCTAATGTGACAGAGGTTTTGAGGTAAAAGTTCAGTTAAAAATGAAATGAAATATTTTACACAATATTGGAGATTTTTTTTCTAATTTAGTAATTTTCTGAAATAACTAACTTTAACTTGAATGAAAACCATTACAGGTGAGTTAAGGAATGTTTGACACAGGAAGAGTAAAGATCAAAGGTCTAGCACAGAAAGAAATGAGTACAGGCAAAAGCCAGGTGACAAGGGACTAACAAAGCATGCTTGCAATTGTATTTGCCTGTTAAATACAACCCCATTGACAGGATTTAATTGTTTACCTATGCATATGAACAAAAATGTGATTGAAAGTACAAAAAAACAAAATATGTACAGAAAATAAAATAAATTACAAAAATGTCCAAATGCTCTACTCCCTCTAGAATTCCATACAACACCGCTTCCCAGACATACCAGAAACCCAATTGGGCCAATTGGCAGCTCTATTGTCAGGGATTAGCAGCTCTACTGACTGTTAATGTCCTGTACGTATACAACTCACCCGTTTCCTGTTCAGATGGGCATTACATTATTTAGATAGGATGAAATAAAAACCTCAACCTCAAATTGATCAACTTAAGTAACCGCAGGCTTTCAAAATCATTCTCTGGTAAGGCTGCCCTTCTTGCCTGTCCACAACTCTCGGAGCTCCACCTGGCAGCCCAGGTCCCTGAGAGCAGCTTTGGCCAGGTCCCGGCAGTCCGGGTGGGCTGCCAGAGCCTGGTTGATTAGGGACTCTGCTCCCATCTCCAAGATGGGTTGGGTGAAGTGAGGCATGCGTGCCACCAGGTTCCTCAACAGCATACAAGACTGTTTCTGAAATAGAAATATAGAGATCAAGCATGGGTCCGTAAAAGTGGTTTAACCAAAAAAGATGTCTGTCAAAAAACTGTTTTAGCCTACAAAGGGCCAATGGGGAATTAAGGACATCCTTGTATTACTTGCACAGAAAGCTCATTAGGGTGAGTCTTCATTGCCAGTAGAGCAGCCAGAGCCCCTCCCTCTTCCATAATGACTTGGCAGTTGTTGGGTTTGCGCAGAGCAATGACAGAAAGAGCAGCACACCCCTGCTCACAGACCTACAGGCAGGAGAGTACAAAACAACATATAAACATACAGTGGAGTTCCATAAGTATTTGGGCAGCAACACATTTGTCCTTAACAGACTTGTTTATTTTCTTTAAATCTAGACAGACCCTAGATTTGAGTACATTTTTGCAGGGGTTCTCAACCTTTTTGGTTACTTCTACTACCTACTGAATTTTGACTTGAACTGATTACCCTGATGTAACCCTAGAGGTCCCAGTACCCCTGGTCCAATGTTACTGAAACGTGTCAATATGTCCATGTGAAAAGGACAAACCATATCAAAGAAGACACATATCATATCTGATGCTGATCAGTAATTTTGTCAGAGAAGTAGCTTCAAATGTATTTTTCACAAAACTGTAAATGATTGAAAATCCAGAAGCAAATGTATTCCTGGTGAAGAGAGGGTCTATGTAATGAATATCATGACAAAAGGGGTGTGGGGGCACAGCTTTAAAACACCAGTATTGTGTCTCCTGTTGGTTATAGCATAACCATCTGGTTTAATATTCTGTCATAGCACTAGAATTTAGTAGAATTTTTTGTTACAGCACTACGATCTGGTTAAATATTGTAAATGCTGAATGGAGATAGAGCCGAAGTTCATTCCATCATGAGGGGCAAAAATCAGATGGTGGGAACAGAATAATTATTTTAAATAGAGACTAGTTGTGGCAATTCACAGCTTGCGTTGCCACATTCTACATTTAGCAGTTTAAATGACTAACAAACACAACAAAGTAAGAGTAAAAAATGGAGCTGAAGGGTTTCACCTGAGCATTGCCCATGTGTCTGTTCATGGCGATGACAATGAGTTGTACTCCACCCGCATTTGTGATGGCATCTTTAACATCATCGTTTCCTGCTATGGCCTTCAGTGTGCTCAGCACCTGCCTGGTCAGTTCCTGACAGGGGAGTGATGTAATTAGGGAGCAGATTAAACTAGCATTTAAACAATAGTCTTGGACAACATCTTCTCACCTCTCAGGGACCCCAAGACACAATTGGTGGTAACCCTGAACTCGCACACCTGTTATCACAGGATGTCAGGTAGCCCAGCAGTTAATGTTTGGCCAGTAGCCAAAAGGTCAGAATACCGAAGGTGAAAAATAAGTGCATGTGCCCATGAGCCCGGCACTTAACCCTAATCCCACCTGTATGGCTAATAGTTTAAAATGCCTTTCTGGAACAGCCTAAATCGATGCAACAACTTGGGGTCCCTGATGAGAGGTTTGAAAAAGGCCAGTGTCTGAGGCACTGCTGTCAGCATGACTTACGTGGGACTCATAACTGTCTGCCAGCAGGGTCAACATGATCTTTAATCCTCCCAGCTCACAGATGTCCTGACAGAAGTCATTTCTCACAGCCAGGCTGCACAGAGTAGCACACAGGACACTGAGCACAGGGGTGTTCTCAGGGTGTGCTGAGAGGGAGAAGAAACAGGAAAAAGTTCAAATGGGTCACTATCATAACAGCAATAAATGTACATGCAGCTTTTTATAATGGCCCTATGTATTACCTTTGGCAGCTTCGACTATGACCTTCAACCCATTGTGTTCCAAAACAATCATCTTGGCGTGTTCGTGAGCTTGACCAAACGGAACTCTGATGTCATCATCAAAGGTCATGTACCTCAGGGCAGTACAGGCCTCCTTGACCACGTCAGAACGTCCAGAGTGACACTGGATGGCACCGGTCAGCAACGGCAGTACTCCGGCCTTAACCAAATCCTGCCTGTTCTGTTCATGTTTTAAACAGCAATGACGGACGGCACGTATGCCTAGTAACATCAGTGCAGGGTTTCTCTGGTACATGTCAAGGATGCTCACAAGGAGATCCTTACCCTCTGAGTCCAAGAGGTCAGGCTGGCCATCTGTCAGTGCGATCAGGGCCGAGAGAGAGACCAACAGAATCTCTTGGTCTACAAGAGTCTTTCTGCAGCAAGATATGATTGTAGCATAGGCACCTTTCTGAGCTGCAAGGTGCCTCTGTGCGAAGCCAAGGGAACACTGCTCTGTGAAGCATTTCAGATCAGCAACAATACTACTGTCAGAAGCTTTAAGGGATTCCAGAGCCTGTAAATCGAAAAAGAAACAGACCAGTGGCATGACAGGCAGACTCATGTTTTTTGTTGTTAAATGTGACCCTCTCTCATTGAATGGATGTGAGTCTCTTATGTTAAGAAAATGCCTTTTAGCAGACATTTGTTATTTAAAGTGACTAACAGTCAATCATACATGTTTTTGGGGAATAGAATCAAACCCAATATTTTGGCATCTCAAGAGCTACCACAGCCAATCGTTTAGTCTGGGTTTAACACTTCTACCAACAGAGCTACATTGTGGTTTTCTGTGAACATACTCCATACCAACCTGTAGAACTTTATGCTCCTCCATTTGATTATCAGAGGCTGCTCTCGGAACAGCTTTCACTATACAGCTGAGGTCCACCCCTGGAGAACAATGAGGAAAACCATTGGAGCAAGCCAAGATGAATCCAGGTTTAAAGGTGAGAAATCAAAAAATGAACTTTCCTAACATTATGATTACTCCAAATATATTGTTGATTTACACTATGTTAACACTACACATGTTTACCGGGATCTGGATCAAATCATGTGGCTGTACCTTGAGACACAAATTGTTCTACTGCCTCCCTTAAGGCCTCCTCAGAGTCCATGTCAAATTCCTCTATGTTTTCCTTTACCACCGCATCAAAGGTCTCCTGGGTGATCCTGCGACAGGCCATGTCTGCAACGTTGAGTTCCACTCAAATAAAGAAGCCACTGAAAATGCAATAAAACAAAATCACAAAACATCCCACAAGGTCCTCTCAAACACGATTGTTATTGTTGACTGTGTGTTGCAGGTAAAATATTAATTCAGATTACAACTAGACGCTTAAAGATTTACCACCAGAAACAAATATATTTTATGCCTCTAGAAGATAAGCTATCTAGCTACTACCCCCACATTCCTTGCTGAACAAGGACCCCGGCCATAAGAGAAAATGCTATCTTTATTGTCTCCTTTTTATGTACACACTATGGTTTCAACATGTAGCCCAGCATGAAGACCCCAGAATTGGCTAACATATGCGAAGTGGCTGGAGCTGTACAGCATTTAGCTGCCCACAGTAATTTGGCCATGGAAATATGCTTTACTTGTTTGTATCAGTTGGCGGTAGACGGTTCTAATAGCTTATGAATAATTTGCAGTTCAATTTGATTGTAAGCTGGGTATCCGTATAAGCATTTTCTGACAACTGCTGTAAACAACGTTTTCATTAAATATATTCAATTGACATCCAAACAATGTTAAACAAAAAAGTGCATCCAGGTTAAGAATTAGTGTCTCGTGCTAGTATCAAAGTATTTGATGCATTCACTATAAAGCCACTAAAATGGGATGTAAATGATGAAATATTGTTGTCACCAGAACAATACCAGTGTATTAATGAACAATACTAATACATGGCCTAATTATCATGGGCGGTTACATACATGCTATAAAGCTGTACCCAGAATACATTATTTGAGTCTAAAAGACATTGAGTCTAGTATAGACTGGGCTATTTCAACGAACAAGCTAGCTAGAAGGAGCCTGCAAAATTAATTTACAGAAAGATAGGAAAATGTCTACTAGTTACCTATTTGTTCAGACAGTTGCAGTGTTTTTATTATACGGAATTATATACTTATTTTTCTAACGTGTTTAGATAGAGAACGGGAACCTCACAAAATAATGGTGTGTTCTCGTATAACTTACCACCCAGTGACTGTGCAACTGGATTACGCAAATAACGTATCAGTGTTGTGGTCGATTACTACGTATACAGTTTGTGAATATTAGAACGTACGCAGGATCTTCAAATAAATCGTCTCGGCTAGGTTGATCTTTCATTTAAAAATGTAGTTCCGCATGCTTTTTTTTATTTCATGGCTTGCTAACAAAACCGGAAACAAAAGTTAATCAATACAACAAAAACACCGGACTGAGATCAGAGTATTTTAACAAGATGAAAATCATCAAAGTTCATTATATTTAAGGTCATGTTTAAAATGTTAAATAAACGCATTCAGTATTAATTTAAAACGAAAAAAATACTATGTTGTAGCTAATCAAGAGGTAGGGCCCGGGGATCTTTAGTTACAGCTTCCACTGAATTGTGAAATCGCGCGGGGTCTCTTTATCAGCGGAACCAGGGAAATAACCACCAACCACAACAATCGGTGAAGTCAAACAACATAACTGATCCTAGATCAGCTTTATGTAGCAAAGTATCGCTGAACAGCGGCAGTGGTGATATAGCGGTGGCGACTGTTGATGTTTTTGTTGTCAGCAAAATGGCGACAAGCGGAGAGGCCCCGGAATCTTGGTACCTGGCTCTGCTCGGCTTTGCCGAACATTTTAGGACGTCTAGTCCCCCAAAGATCCGTCTCTGCGTCCACTGTCTGCAGGCTGTCTTTCAGTTCAAGCCGCCCCAGAGGGTCGAGGCCCGAACTCATCTCCAGTTGGGCTCAGTACTATACCACCACACCAAGAACACCGAACTCGCGCGGAGCCACTTGGAGAAAGCGGTGAGCATTTTCTAGGAAACTCCGTGGATTTGTTGAAGGGATGGGAATGGAAGGCCCCATCTAAGGCAAAGCCCTGTGTTAGTTTTAAGTGAACTATCGTGGTAGTTTTATCAGTGAGAATATTACAATATAGCGTGCCTAAAACAATAATTATTTGGACATCAATGAAGTTATGCAACACTCCCTGTTTAAAAAAAATAACTTTGGAATTCTGTTTTCTTTCACAGTGGTTCATATCACAACAAGTATCCTTTAATGTTAGAGTCATTTTGTGTGAGCGTCAGACTGAAGAGTGCGTGATATGTCGTGTGTTCGCGCTTGCATCTAACTGAATGGCCTCTCCATGCTTTTGGGGTTTTATTTTCTTTATTGATACTAGTGTTGTCATTTAGGAAGATATGTTTCCTTATAAAACTATACTAGATCCCTCAGTTCGAAGATGTTAAATTCGAAGCTGCAAGTCTTCTGTCTGAACTTTACTGCCAACAGGTAAGATAAGTATACAGTTGTTACTGATCCCTGAATGGCCTCAGTGTTCACATGCTTATAGTTGTCTTTTTTGTTTGTACAGTCTTTCCACCATTTTCAAGACAATGCAATTGTCATTCATTTTACTTTGGTTGTCATGTATTCATAAAGTAGATGTAATTAGTAATCCAATCGTTGTTATTTCTCTCATTGAGCAGCTTTTGTATGTGAAACCCTAAAACAATAAGAAAGTACAGAATGTTGTTTGGACAACAGGTTGCTGGCTTCTTTGCTGTTTTGCTGTAACTGTTATTCAAGTCTGTGAACTGATGATTATCTTGGATCTGGTCTTCATTTGAAGAATCTGGTTGACTCTGCAAAGCCCCTGTTGAGGAAAGCCATTCAGATCTCCCAGCAAACTCCTTACTGGCACTGCAGATTACTCTTTCAACTGGCGGTAAATTAACCTAACAACTGCAATTATTTTCCTTTTAGAATTCAGTCTCAAGAATCAAGGTCAATATGTTAGATAATCGTTTGCACCTATTTTGGTCGTTATTTACTTGTGGTTGAAGTTCTTTTGTGCTGTTCTTTATTTGGTCTTAGCAACTGCACACACTGGAGAAGGATCTGGTGTCAGCCTGTGACCTGCTGGGGGTAGGGGCAGAGTATGCCCGTGTAGTAGGCTCTGAATACACCAGGTACACCATGGTAGAACAAAGTCACGCTGTGACACAGTGTTTACGGTTTACATGGTGATATTGTCTGGCCTGTATGATGTTGCTGATATTAGTTTTTTTTTTTTCATTGTACACAGAGCTCTCTTTCTGTTGAGTAAAGGGATGGTAAGTTGAAACATACTGATCATCTTAAACATTTCTTGTGATGATGAACTAATATCAAGTAGAGTTATATTGATAAGTAAATTAAGTCTTAGCGTTATGAACCCCCCCCCACCCCAGTAAACATGTAAAGTATATATGATATGTGTAGTTTCTGTGGTCTGGTGGGCGAAACACTTATACAACACCATAGTCACAGCAAACATTTCCTGAAACATATTTTCCAAAAAAGAAACAAGGTTGCAATTACAATGTCTTTTAGGAAGATGTGAAATGTCATCTTGTGTGTTTTTGTGAAGTTGCTGCTGATGGAGAGGAAGCTGGGGGAGGTGCACCCTTTGCTGACACTTTGTGGCACCATCGTGGAGAACTGGCAGGGAAACCCCATCCAGAAGGAGTCCCTCCGGGTTTTCTTCCTGGTGCTGCAGGTCACACACTACCTGGATGCTGGACAGGTGCAAAATCACTTTCAGTCAAATGTACATTTATAAACGCTAAGAATTTAACTTGTGTCGCTGCCAGGTATCAACAAAACAAACCTTTAGAATACAGACAGGAACGTATGTATAATATTCATATTCTGCACTAGCTGCATGAAATATATTGTATGCCTGAGGGCTATAGATATTGTAAAGCCTGAGTAGTGATCACAAAGGCCTGCTTATGCAAGTCTAGTCACAGGTAACAAAATATAACAACCAAGCACCTGTTATAGAAACTGCCTGAATCAGAACTACATAAACACAATTAACACTTATCGTACAGAACTCGGACATTGTTCCAAATGGGAAACCCGCCTGTAAAGGCACACGCGTGACTGATGTAACACAGATGTGTCTGTGTGGGCTGTCAGGTGAAGAGCGTGAAGCCCTGTCTGAAGCAGTTGCAGCAATGCATCCAGACCATCTCTACACTCCACGACGACGAGATCCTGCCCAGTAACCCCGCTGACCTCTTCCACTGGCTGCCCAAGGAGCACATGTGTGTCCTCGTCTATCTGGTGAGATACTGATGGTGCATTTGAACTTTGGATTTCTACACGTCCCTGTTTTGCCACTGTCACCGGGGATGTTAAAACGTGTCGTTTTCGTTTCTCTCACAGGTTACAGTCATGCACTCAATGCAAGCTGGATACCTGGAAAAGGCCCAGAAGTACACGGACAAAGCACTCATGCAGCTGGAAAAGCTCAAAAGTAAGTGATCGTAATCCCCACTGGAATCAGTTACCAAAGTCATCTTAAATGTGATCTCTCTGATCCTCACCTTCTGAACGTTTGTTCTCTCAGAGTAAATCTTTCAGTTATTTTCAGCTGTAGTAGCATTAACGGCCAGATTGCAGCAAAGATGAAGGACCAACATAAAAATCTGCAGGTTACTTCTGTTTCACTACCTAACGGAGTCTTTTATTGGAGCTAAAACAACTTTGGTTGCCACAAAAAAAGCACAAGAATAAGATGTTAACCAGCTGATCTAATTCAGTTACAGTGCCAGGTTTGCTAGGTAATAGATAGCTGAAATGGCACACGCCGGTATTGGTCTTCATTCGCTGAATCTGGCAACAATGAGTTGATATATCAGATCAATGAAAATATTCAAAAGGTCAATCTGAGAATATCATGATATTTCAAATGAAGTTGTGACTGGACATTTAAGCCTGTTTTTCTTATTGGTTTTCTAGTGCTGGACTCCAGCCCCATCTTGTCTACGTTTCAAGTCATTCTGCTTGAGCACATCATAATGTGTCGGCTCGTCACCGGTCACAAAGCGACGGCCCTGCAAGAGGTACACACACACACACACACACAC
>JACXGJ010007432.1:0-30507 GCA_016801105.1 Esox niger | reverse complement strand
GGGGAACCTACTTATGTTGAATGTTTGTGCACGTAGTTGTGGTTTATTTTGGTTAGCAGCCGTAGGCTACACAACCCAGTTATAGTGTCTGTTCTGAGTTTGTTCTTTTGTTTCTTTCTTCAATTAAAACATGGATTATTTTCAAAACAGCCGTTCTGCCTCTGCTTTTCTGTCCACATACCCCGGACACTGTGACACCCTCCTCTACAGTGCCACATGAGGGCCTGAAGATCATGGCCATCCAATATTGGTTTTCGGCCTTGTCCCTTGCATACAGAGATTTCTCCAGATTCTCTGAATATTTTAATTATATTATGTTTCTGCAATGCTCTTTTCATACCCAATCATGTAACTGACCTTTTGCCAATTAACCTAATTAGTTGTGAGATATTCCACCAAATATTGTTTTTGCATTACACAACCTTTCAAGTCTCTTGCTTCCCATGTCCCAGCTTTTATTAAATGTGTTTCTTGTATCAAATTCAAAGGGAGCATATACGTTTCAAGAAACTATGGCATTTCTCACTTTCAACAACTGATATGTTGCCTTTGTACTATTTTCTGTGGAATATAAGGTTTCAATGATTTGCACATCAATGCATTTTGTTTTTCTTCACATTTTAAATCGCGTCCCAACCTTTTTGTAAATACTAACAATTTATCATTTGAAGTCATAATGTTGTAAGATCTTATCTGAAGAATTCAAACAGATGTGCCACTTTAACGTTTATAACTAAATGTTTAATAGATTATATGCACAAAAATGCTGTTTTAACCTGATATTGGACATATTTCATTATAAAATAATAAAATGTTATATCAATCCCAAAAGAAAAGACTCATGCAGCAGCCTTTACAATCATTATATTAATAATGCGATTTTTTTTCATATTCTTGCATGAAATGAATCATAACTGAAATGTTACTGTAAGTGCTACAAACAAAACGATTGTAAATACATTTGTGCTTGGTGGTGTCAGATGTCCATTTGTAAGATATGCATCACATTATAATATATATATTTTTTAATTACTGTACTGTATACCAACATATACAGTACAGTATATGTCTCCTACTGAGAGAATGAGAGTTGGGCGGTTGGGGGGGGGTCTTTTTAGGACATCACCCTTTCAGATGATGTTTGCAAATCTTATAAACTGAACATAATTAAACTGATAATTGGATTAAAAGCACCTAAGCTGATAACCAATGAGCATATTTTATTTTGTCTGTCATGTAATTAACAACATTAATCTAGTCAAATAATATGCTTCATATAAGATACGTTGATATTCAAAATATTTTTTGAAAGTTTCATTCTATTTGGAAGAGAAGAATATACAGACAAATATGACCTCAGACCTGAGATTTAAAAATAACAACCAGGATTAACTCAACATTTTTATGAGTTTCACTTGCCACAACAGGGATGCTGCTTCTAAGAGTGATCATTAAGAACTCTTATTTTCAAGAAAAACTGTTGGCTACATTACATTAGCTTTTGAAATGGTGGCTATTGGATCAGTGATGCAGATTTGCTAATATTTTCAAAACAGAGATAGGCAGGTATCTGGTTAAGAAATATATGTTTTAAATAAATTAGGATTGGTATGTTTAGGAAATATTCAGCCAAATTAGTTATTGAGTGTTACCAAAGGGACATGACATTTCTTTCAATTTATTGTTATAGACTTGTACAATAGAAATGTTGATAAAAAATAAATATTGATATCATGTTAATAATACACACATGATAATATCGTATTCAGTAGGCGTAACTGAAGTTGTATTTTTCCCAATAGAAACTCTAGGTTTTTTGATACCTTATTCATGTCACTTATAGACAAATGATGCATGTGCTTAAACAAGGAGACTGAACCTATGCACTGGCATTCAAATCAATTTGTTAGCCCCACTAGAACCCTGGGGAGAGATCCGCAAATACGCACAGTTTTTTTGCCTATTCACATGGAAATAAGGACTTGGCATTTCCCCCCAAAAAATCCTCTTGGTTTTTCTATGGCTTATTCATATCAGCTATAGATAAATGATGTATGTGCTTAAACAAGGAGACTGGACCTATACACTGGCATTGAATCAACTTGTTAGCCCCACTAGAACCCCTGAGAGAAGACCACAAAGACATGCAATTTTTGTAGCCTATTCACATGGAAAAAAACTCTCGGTTTTTACATAGCTTATTCATGGACAAACGATGCATGTGCTTAAACTATGCATCTGGACCTATACACAAGCATGTGAAGTAACACCTTTTAATGGCTTATTCACAGGGCAATTTTTGTTGTATTGTTCCGAAACCTCTTGGTTTAAGGCCTCGTGTATCTTTTTGTTTATTATTTCGTCTGGCTGCCTTTTCAACATCCATTATGTGTAATTGTTATTATTATTTTTTTTTATATTTCTACAGTTATGGTTACAGACTCTCTCCACCTCCGTACACTCGTATTTTGAGTAATTCATTTGTCAAAAACAGAAAAAAAACATAAACAAAATTGAAGATGAATTTGACTGATTTTTTTTTTTCAGATTTTCTATAGATACCGCAATTATATTGTTACCATGACTTATTTTGGCCACGATAATCGTGTAGTGAAAATCTAATATTGTGATATCCCTAATTAACATCCAAATTGGAGGAAAGGTTTAGGAATTATTGCTCTTCAAAATGGAGCCCCATCTGTATCAAGGGACCAAATGTAAATCGACAATTGACTCAAAAGTTGCTTCATAATATTTTTTATTATTTAAGCAAGCATATATAAATGCAATTGGCAGCAAATGTTTTCAATGTTGTCAGCCTTTACCTTTTAAAACATTTAAAATGGGTCTTGTGATGTGTGTTTATTCATGAAGGACTGTTTTTGTAATGAAAAGTAATCATATTTTTAAGATGTTTGTAAGATAACCAAATAAAAATGCATATGTTTACTTAATTTTTTAATTCTTTGGTATGTAATTTTTTCAAAACATTTATTTATTAAAATAATGGTTTTGTGATCTAAGCAAGAATCTAAGACTAAATTGCTTAAATACTTTGATCTGAATCACTGTAATAGTTATCCCTCTGAATAAGTGTAATATAGTTTTCCTGGGCTTACATGTAAAAAAAGAGTTATCATGCAGCACTGCATATTTGAATAGATGTCCAATAGGCATACAACTACCTAAGCAGTGATGGGGGAGGGGGCAAGCTGATGTGTCTTAGTTAGTCTAATATCCTCGCCTCACATTTTTCTCTATTAAATCTTAATCACAGACTGGTCGAGTGTCACTTGACATTTGCATTTCGCTGCGCAGAGCCCAGACGCTCGCCGGTGCTCAGCGATTCGACAGGCTCCTTCTCTCGCTCGCAGTCCTTTGTTCACTCACTAGATTCCCATCTTCAACAGGGCCACAGCGGCATATCTGGTCAGATTGGATTTTCCTTAACACATGTATGGTTTCACTACGTAGACGATAGATATTTCACCGATGAAAAAGCTGTATAAGTAAGGTTTTCACTAAATAAGCTGGTACTGCTCATCAGGCCCAAACTATTTCTGTGTGTATTGTATTTCTTAAGCAATAATACATGCAAATAGTTTGTCAAATTCAATCGAGTGTCCAACACATTCATTATGGCGGAATGTTTGTGTAAATTTACCATTTGCGTATTCTACTGCTTCAAGGAAGTTGTGATGTCCTGGCTATGCCCCTAGCCATCTTTGCGCTGGCTGGGGCCATAGTCAGGACATGGCCAAAATAGGTGACTCTAGCCACCTCTATGTGTTTTGGTCTCCCCAATTGGAGGCAGGTGTTCATTATTGCCTCCAATTGGGGAACCTATTTATGTTGAGGGTTTGACCACAGTAGTGTGGTTCATTTTGGTTGTCAGCCGTAGGTGCTACTACACCCAGTCATTGTGTCTGCTTTAGTTTGTAAGTTTGTTTCTTTTGTTCCTTTATTAAAACCATTGATTATTACCGAAACAGCCGTTCTGCCTCTGCCTATCTGTCCTCATACACCGGACCGTATGACAGAAGTTGACACACGGCCGGTGTCATGTTGAAAGTTTCATAAGACCCCCCCCCAACCGCCCAACTCTCATTCTCTCAGTAGGAGACAAATGAAATGTGAAGGAAGAGAGAAGGAGAAAGAAATGACAGAGGGGTGTGAAAAGAACCAGTCAACACTACTCTGACTTCTCTCAATAATCAATCTCCTCATCTTGATGTTTACAAAAAAAGAGTCAATAGCTGGATTGAGGTGTTTGTGATTGGCTTTGATTTCCACCTCAGCCAAAATCAGACATCATTGTTTCTCTCCCTCATCATGACACTGGCTATTGGCAAGGACAAGGACTGTCCGCATTGACCCAAGTCACAAAGGTCCTTCATCCGGTGTCATGCCACATCAACATTACAGTATATCCAAAAAGCACTGTTAGAAGTGGAGATGGCGTGTGTGTGTGTGCATGTGTGTGTACCAGTGTAAATATGTGCGTCTGTATACATAGCCCTCTCACTAGGCAAGCAAATGAGTGTGACACCCATAATATGCCGGTAATGTTGCCAGTAAACAAACAAACAAACGCAGGCACTCATAAGCTGTATTCGTTTGTGAGAGCATAATGATATGCTCCAATGGCCTGATGTACCATTGTACTGAGGCCTTGTCATCACGGCTCAGGGGAAGACTTATCCATATGAGAGGCTTAGAGGAGCCCCGTCCAGATCTGAAAGGATTAGGCCTCGGCTAAAACACTGGGTCAACAGCATGCTAACGCTAATGAGACAGGTGTACAGTGCTTAGCACAGGCCCTCCACGTACCGGAGGTTCAAACAAAAGCTGATATCATCCCTCTCGGCTTAGCTCACACTCATATAATATCCCCCTGTAGTAAATACATGGACTGTGGCCGTATCATCCTCGACACAGCAGTGCAACAAACACAGGGGCTGATCCATACACAATGCGCTAACAGAGCTGCGTACCTCCAGAATAAAAGGGATGCTTCCCCTGCCATTAGCTAGATGTTTATTTGTTCTTGTGAGAAATGTACAGTGTTACTGTCTTTCTTTTATCTTCACAGTAAAAACCTCAGACATACAAATTAAAGAAGCGGTCGTTAAGTTAATGTAAATTAACAGAAAATACACTTTTGTTTAGCGAGTGAAATGCAGAAGGTGTCACCTGGACACAAACTGTGGGTGGTAAGGAGTTATAAGTAGGGACATTTCCATCCCACAGTTTGTGTTGGCTCCCTCTCGCTGTGCCTCAGAACTTGCCCAGAAATGCACAGCTAACCCTACACTTCACTTTCTCACCTTCGCTTCCCCCTGAATCACCCACTCCATGTCCAACCTCTTGTCAAAACAATAACATGTTGTGAAATCCGTTTTTTCCTTTAATAAAGAATACTACTGTCCTGCCAATGTATGCTTGAATAAGATGTCATACTCTGTCTTTGTTCAGAATTGTGCCTTACTGATGTTCTTTGGCAGTGAGAAAATTGCCTTATTGAAACACATTGTTTGGACTGACTACAATGCCATGTTCGGAAGAGGCATTATGCACATGACATATTCAGGACCTCGGAGGAGGAAAACTATGAATATAAAGTAATCACTGAAGGCGACTACATGTTTCGCAGGCATGATAGCTTTGCTTTCTCTCTTACCTTTGTGAAATATGATGATTTCACGATTTTAGTTGTAATGCATTTTTTTCTTCCAGGCTGTTTCTATCGGAAGGCTCATTTTCTTTCATTTCCTCGGCTCTCTTCCACGAGGAACAAGATAAAATAAGTGAAGTTCTAGAGGATGCACCGTATGCTCTGATAAATCAAGTAATTTGCAATTAGAATCAAAAATCACAGTTTAAATTGAAATCCTGTTGTTGTTTAATGGCAAGAAATGACACCACAACATCCCCATTTGTAAAAGCACTTGATGTAAGCTTAATGAGCCAATCTCTCTGTGTGTGTGTGTGTGTGTGTGTGTGTGTGTGTGTGTGTGTGTGTGTGTGTGTATGTGGGTGCGTGTGTGTGCTGGGGAGCTGTATTGTAAACAGAAATCCTAAGCTAGCCCAGGAGTGTACTTTCTTTGAGTGAAGAACAACATACACGTTTCTTACAATTTCAAACAAAATGCTAATGTCATTAAACAAATGAGGTTTAGGCAAATTAGCCGGCAATTTAATATTCTCAGAGCCTATGATATAGGGCACCATCATGTTACGAAACACTAGGCTGAAGTATCATCGGGAGCCGATTCTCTCATCTCAGACGCTCTCTTGAGAATATTTCTAATTAGCATCATTTGCCTAATACTTCAGGTTAATTAGAATATTTAATTGAATAGCTCTAATCTTCGAAGATGACTATATTATAATCAAATTAGCAGAACGGCAAGGCTGAGGATGGTCTGTAGCAGACGGCCGGGCTCCTGTGCTCTGATCCCCTCGATTTCTCTAGAACATTCTCACATATCTAATGGTCCATTCCAGCTCAGCCATCAACATTTGATTATTCCTGAACAACAAACACAACAAGAAAAACAGGCTTAAAGGAAGAGATGATAAAGGAAACGGCATGGGTTCCCATATGGCAGATCGGTTAGCGTAGCCCACCACTCACGCGGTCTGAGGCATCCGAGACAGCACTCCTGAGACCGTTGAAAGGACTAAACTCAAGTCCTCCTCTTCTCCACTCCTTAAATACCCTGTTTCTCTGCAAGGTGCTTGCAGAGATGACCAGATGAGACACGCATGCATGAGAGGTTTCTGGAGAACTATTAAGAGCCTTATGAGTCAGGACAACAACAACAACAACAAAAATGGCTCTCAGAGGAGCCCTCATCTAGAATCAGTATGTCTTTTTACATTATAATTAATCGAGATGGAGAACATCTAGATTAATGCTCCTGGGATTTTGCTATAATTACTAGGTTGCCCAATCTTAACATTTTCAAACTGTCACGTAATGCTGACTTTTTGGAATTGGGTCCACCCCGAGAATAAGTGTAGATCTGAGAACGGATACGACAGAATTACATGAAGTTTCAGAGTATTCAGTGTGACTGTACTGGCAACAATTGGTAACAATTCATGTATTTTATAGGTTTAAAAAAAATGGAATAATAGTTGTTTAATACAGGCTGTCTATGTAAGCAGAGAAACATTATCTTTTGTAAACATTCGTTTATAGTAAATAAACATCTTAATTCATGTTCTGTTTTTGAATGTGATTTTTCTGAATCATTTCAAAAGAGCTTTAGTAATTATTTTCCTCTGAATAAAGACATAAAGCATTAATAGGTTATGCACCTTGTTGCAAAGAGATTTCAAATTGTAGATTTTTTTTTTAGAAAGTATGTATAACAGTGTACTAGGCTACAGCTGTTATTTGTTCACTGCAATGGATCTATCGCCCATTCAAGTCTGTACATATCGGCAGTTAAATAAGCCTGGCCTGAAAATGTGGAGGCACTTGCAAAACAAAATAATTTATTGATTTAAGAGATTATTTATTAACTAATTGTTAAACTGTAACAATTAACTATAAATAGATACTTTTCAATGTAACGTTCCCCAACACTGGTCCCTAAACGTCTTCCTCATTGATTGATTGGGATGAAGTTGCAATGGTTTTATACTTTAAATTTGATTACATTTTTTACTTCTATCCAATTTAATGAGATCCAATTTGTAATTAAGACCTTTCTGATCGCATCAACTCCCAGACGGTTTGGGGACAGTTGTTGTCGAGATATGTGTCTTCAGAAGAGCACCAGATGCTGTAGTGGTTCTTACACTGCTTGCTTCACCAGAAAATCAGAATTCTCATGAGCCAGAGGGGAAACAATTCTATGGTTTTCTACCTTGATTGGACAATATTACATGTACAGTATATCATTCTATTTATAACAATCCTTGCATTTCCAAAGCATCTTAAAATAAAATGTGCTGCAAATAAACCTTTCAGACTCTTAAGTAGATAAAGTATAGGTCCAGTAAAATGTATGCTCTTACCAACATAGTAAATTAATTACTGGGATTTTTGTACATGGTATTGAAACATGTAGCTGAATCTGCAGAGCGATGTTGCTCATCAAAAACAACATCCATTCTACCAACATCAATGTTGTCACATCTGGCATCGAGCTTATAGCAATTTGGGATTGTTGACATACTGTACGCTGCTTGCTATTACCTACCTGGCTATCTGCCAAACCTTTTCAAATTTACTCTACTTTAAGAGTTTACCAATGCAATATTTGTATCTATTGACTTTTTAACCAACTTTATACACCGAGACTCTATTTGGATTTAATTAACGGAACTACACACCCCTGAACACCTGAAGCTATGTACCATTATTATGCGTTACCATTGTAATTGTTGTAGCTACAACATGGAGGAGAACTATCATCTTCAGTTAAAGATAGTAGAGTTAGAGGCTCGGCTTCAGACGCAAATGTCACGCAAGGATTATGTTAGTGTAGAAATGGGAAAAACTGCAACTGTGCCGCCAGGAAGAAACAATAGTGTTGTTAGCCCCCCGGCACAGCTCCCATAGCCGGGCAAGAACTTTCTCTTGGTCAAGAACTTTCTCAGGGTCAGTGATAAGAAATGCCGTAGACCAGTTAGACCTCACTGCTAGAGCCGACTGGAGTTGGAGTCAAGGCCCAAGCCGTCTTCGAAGGAGAATGACTGGCAGGCATTTTCTACTGGTGGCTCTGAAAAACTGAAAATTTGAGTCATCGGCTACTCCATTACCCGTAGTATTAGATTAAAGAATCAGTCAGCGATCGTACACTGTTTACCGGGGTGCAGTGCCACTAAAGTAGCCGCAAATGTGGGGTTGGTGCTAGCGAAATCTAAAACTGGCAAGTATAGAGAGTATAGAGATATTGTTATTCATGTTGGCACCAACGACGTTAGGATGAAACAGTCAGAGGTTACGAAGCAGAACATAGCATCAGCGTGTAAACTAGCTAGAAAGATGTGTCGGCATCGAGTAATTGTCTCTGGCCCCCTCCCATCTAGGGGTAGTGACGAGCTCTACAGGAGACTTGCGCAACTCAATCGCTGGCTGAAAACTGAGTTCTGCCTGTTGCAGGAGGTAAAGTTTGTAGATAACTGGCTCTCTTTTTGGTACTCGCCCAGAAATAGGGTCAGGCCTGATCTGCTGCAGAGCGACAGACTTCATCCTAGCTGGTGCTCTTCTTTTATCTAGGAAAATTGACATGAGTCTCACTCCTCTAGCCTCACCATGAGATAGGGTGCAGGACAGGCTGCAGGCTGTTCGCCAGCCTGCTAGCATAGTGGAGTCTGCTGATAGCATAGCCAGAGTAGTTAGTACAGCTTTGCCTATTGCGACTGTGACTCGTTCCAGGCTGAGAAACGTTAAACAAGGAAGCGCTAACAATAGCAGCCTTATTGAGATAAAACCGTCCTCCACCTCGGTCACAAATAAAAATGACTGTATTACCTCTCATCTCAAAATGGGGCTCCTAAATGTTAGGTCCCTTACTCCAAAGGCAATTGCAGTAAATGAATTGATCTCTGATCATTAACTTGATGTTATTGGATTGTGTGAATCATGGCTGAAGCTTGATGAATTTACTGCCCTAAATGAGGCCTCTTGGCTATATTCGTGATCATATCCCCAATGCATCCCGAAAAGGAGGGGGTGTTGCTAATATCCATGACAGTAAATATAAATTTACTCTTAAACACATCACTGGTTTTCATTCTTTTGAGGTTTTGTTCATGAACGTCAACCAAGCTGATAAATCGTTTTACATAGCCACTATTTACTGGCTGCCCGGGCCATATACAATGTTCCTCAATGAGTTTCCAGAATTCTTGTCTAACCTTGTTGTCATGGCAGATAGTAATCACATTTTTGCCGATTTCAATATTCTTATGGAATAGTCGAACAACCCTCTTCAAAAAGCCTTTGAAGCCATAATTGTCTTAATGGGTTTTATCCAACATGTCTCAGGTGCAACGGACAGCCACAATCATACCTTAGATATAGTTCTGTCATGAGAAATAGATAGAAGTAGATTTAATAATTTCCCCCCAAAATCCTGGAATATCAGATCACGGTGTTATTTCATTTTGCTATAAAAACAAGACATCCACTTGCTGTGCAAACAATGAGTTTCAAAAGCCGTACTATAAATTCTCGGACTACAAATGGATTTCTGGATATTCTTCCAAGCTTGCTCATCAGTGACAAAGTAAAGAAATCCACAAACGATCGAATCCAGGATCTAAACTCAACACTGCGAAATACTTTATTTACGGTTGCACCACTAAAAATAAGAGAAATAAGCAACAAGAAACTTGCTCCCTGGTACACACATAATACTAGAGCACTCAAGCAAGCCTCCAGAAAATTGGAGCGAAAGTGGTGCTCCACAAAGTTGTAAGTATTCAGACAAGACTGGATAGACAGTGCACTAATATACTTAAAAACACTCACATCTGCTTGAACAGCGTATTTCTGCAACCTGATTGAGGTGAACAAAAACAATCCAAAATGTCTCTTTGATACAGTTGCAAAAATAACAAAATAGCAACGCTCAACAAGTGAAAGGGGTTTTCACTTTGGCTATGAACTTCTTTGATGAAAAGATCATCATCATTAATAAAGAAATAACTGACTCCTTAACTAATTATAGTCCTCAATATCTCAATTGTCCTGAGAATGTCCTGAACTTCCGTGACCAGGTGTCAATGGGGAAACTGAAATTTTTGATCCCGTATCGCTCGACACATTCACAAAATTTGCAATGAGTTCTATACCCCCAAATTGTCAGCTAGACCCGATTCCAACAATATTACTTAAGGAGCTATTTTTGGTGCTAGGTCAGCCAATGTTGAATATAATAAATTGCTCTCTTTCCTCCGGATGTGTACCAAACTCACTAAAAACAGTGGAAATTAAGCCTCTTCTAATCTGGATCCAGACATATTAAACAACTATATCAAACCTCCCATTCCTCTCAACAATCTTAGAAATATTTATGAAATGCTCCAGTCTGGTTTCAGACCCCATCATAGTACTGAGACTGCACATCATGAAGGTAACAAATTACCTCCTATTGGCCTCAGACAAAGGTTCTGCATTAGCCCTGTTGCTTCTTGATCTTAGTGCTGCTTTTGACACTATTGATCACTTCCTTCTCTTAGAGAGACTGGAAACCTAAATTGGACTACATGGGAATTTTCTAGCCTGGTTTAAATCTTATCTGAAAGATATCAGCTCGTATGCGTGGATGGTGTATATCCTCTGACAAATCTAAACAATGTTTTGGGGTTACTCAAGGCTCGGTTCTGGGCCCATTATTGTTCTCACTATATAGGCTGCCTCTTGATGATGTAATCCGGAATCACAATGTCAATTTTCACTGCTATGCTGATGACACAGTTGAATATTTCTATGAAGCACAGAGGAGCCCCAAAATTAACTACTTTGAAAGCATGCGTATCAGATATAAGGAATTGGATTACAGAGAACTTATTTATTTTATGAAAAACAGAAATGCAAGTTTTAGGACCCAAGAAACAAAGAGTTTTGTTGGCAGATCTCACTGTGAACCTTGACGGCTGCATGGTCATAACCCAAAAAACTGTAAGAAATCTCGGCGTTACCCTTGAGCCTGACCTCTCATTTGATTTACATGTAAAATATATCTCAAGAGTTGCTTATTTTCATATTTGAAACATTGCAAAAATCTGAAACTTTCTGTCAAAAACTGATGCAGAAAAATGAATCCTTGCTTTTGTTAGGGTTAAGGCTGATTTTAAGGTTTTATTGTTAACCTATCAATCAATACATTGACTTGCTCCTACTTACATCGCTGAAGTGATCCAGCAATACATACTACACGTAACCTTAGATCGCAGGATGCAGGCCTTTTATTTGTACCTAAAACTTCTAATTAAACAGCCGGAGGCAGGGCCTTCTCATAGAGTTCCAATACTGTGGAATGATTTGCCAATTAAAGTTAGACACGCAAACTTAGTGCAAACTTTCAAATGTTTACTAAAGACTAATCTCTTCAGCCTGGTCTATGATTAAGTGTTGTCTGGCCCAGGGGTGTGTAGGTGACCAGAAAGTCCTGATACTGTCCACCCTTGCTGTCTTGCCAGGTGGGCTCTCATTGCAAAAGATGCCCTCCCTCCAGTGCCATTCGGGGGTGGAGTCACTGGCTTGTTGTTGTCTCTGTTGCACACTTGTGCAATTGGGCTGTAGTCTGCTGTGCTCGGCCCTCATACAGGATGATTGCATTTGGTGGGTGTCTCTTTGGTTGATGCTCGGCAATATGAGTGGATTGTTTCCTCCGCATAGGGCCACAGTGACACTGGACCCCCTGTTTCAGCCCCAAGATCTTACGCTGCTATATTATTGTGCTGGGGGAGTAGGGTCTAGATTTTCCCTGTCTTCTGTTGTTTTAAACTTAGGAGGACATGGCCCACACCTGCGGAGTACCAGGCTTGACTCGTTGCTGTCCCTGTTCAAAGTCCTCGTGGTTGTGTTGCAGATCAAGACAATACCTGACCATTTCAGCTGCCACTCTGCTGACCCCCCCCCCCCCCGTCCCTGTCATAGTCCATCTGGTCATGCCTCCGATCTGCACTAGGTTTAAATTGTATGTGGGCTCAGCCCACATGCATCAACAAACTATTACAATTTGGACTCTTAATATGTTCACCCGGCACAGCCAGAAGATGACTGGTCACCCCTCTGAGCCTGGTTCCTCTCTAGGTTTCTTCCAAAATAGAGTCCTTCTAAGGGATTTTTTCCTAGCCACTGAAATTCAACACTACTTTTGTTTGCTCCTTGGCGATTAAGGCCGGGTATTTTGTAAAAGCACTTTGTGACAACTGCTGATGTAATAAAATAACTGCTGTAATAAAACAACTGCTGATGCTTTTTAAAATACATTTGATTGATTACATTTCAGTTGATTGATCTTTATCCTGTTTCTCAAAAAATCCATCAGTCAGGAAGAAATGGAATACATTTGTAAAGAACCAAGGCAATAATACAAAAAAAAAAGGATTATTACCCAATTTGCACTAAATAATATGAATAATAATTTGAATCATAGAATCTCAGGTGTAAAGTGTAAAAAAAATAGTAAGAGTACTGAATCAGTAACATTACTGAATAAAAAAAACAGAATTACACTGAACTAGGTTTGTAAGATTAGCAGAAACTATGTACAAATACAATCTGGACAGGCTGGCTGGCGGGTGCTTTTGCCGAGGTACTTATACAGAGAGTTATAGCTCTAACAACGCCGGTAAATCTAGCTAATAATGGTTAAATCTGATGGACATTTTTAACTCCTCCCATACAAGAACAATACAGTGTGGGCAACATAATATTTATTAATGCAATGAAAGTGTACTCTGGCAAATCCTAAACAGGCCACGCTGCCCTTTATTTAAGTGCCTTCCTTTATGTGTTGTTAATATAGCTCTGAAGTGGCAGCTACATATTCTTTCAGATTAAAAACATTGGTTGTTCAACAGAGGATGATTTTTGATCGAACTTTGGCAAGAGATCCCAGCACAACATACCTCAGTGATTGATTACATGCGAGGGCCTGGCAACCCACACCTCCAACACCATCATTAAGTTTGCTGACGACACCACCATCCTAGGCCAGATCTCTGACAATCTCTGAGTCAGCCTATAGAGACGAGGTTAAGTCATTGAATTTGTGGTGTCAGGAAAATAACCTCCAGCTCAATATCAGCAAAACGAAGGAGATGATTGTTGATCACAGGAAGCAGCGGTGGGGAGACAACGCCCCCATACACATGAATGGGTCTGGAGTAGATAGATATCCCAACATTTGGTTCCTTGGAGTCAACATCAGCGATGACTTGACCTGGTCTCATCACTCTTACATCTTGGTTAAAGAGGCAAAGAAAAGGCTCTTTGGAT
This sequence comes from Esox niger, assembly GCA_016801105.1. Lineage (NCBI taxonomy): Eukaryota > Metazoa > Chordata > Actinopteri > Esociformes > Esocidae > Esox > Esox niger. The sequence continues at coordinate 16,532 of JACXGJ010007432.1, read as the reverse complement.
TCCAGGATACCCACCAACTTCTACAGATGCACTATCGAGAGTTTCCTGTCTGGCTGTGTCACCGCCAGGTATGGCCGCTGCACTGCCCTCGACTGCACCTTAGAGGGTGATTAAAACAGCAAACGCATCACAAGGTCTGTCTTGCCATCCCTGCAGGATCTCTACACAGATAGGTGTAGGAAGTGGAGCAAACAAATCATTACAGATCCCAGCAAACTATGCCATAGACTGTTTACCAAGCTGCCGTCAGGCAGAAAGTACAGGAGTATTCTGTTCAAAACTAACAAGCTACGGGCCAGTTTCTTTCCTCAAGGCCATAAGGCTCAATTCAGGAACCCCTCTTCCTTTCTATCCATAGTCCCATGCTCACCAGTCACTTTATATCATGCTCATCTTCCAATCATATCATGCACACCTGTCAATTTTACATTGAACTACGGCTGTACAGTTGTATAGTTATTATTATTGGTGCATGTTTTTTGTATAGTGATATTACTGATAGTTTGTTTTATCCTCTTATTTTTATATTATAATTACGGTTCCTTTTTTCACTTTTAACTGCAATGTTAGGAGTAGGAAAACCAAGCATTTCATTACCATAACTTGTTATTGTAAATGACAAATAAACCTTTTGAACCTTGAACCTTTGAATATTGCTCTGAAGAAGCAATTATATTGGCTTTAGCTGGATTTAGCTTTGCTATATTGTTGTTTGTATATTGTTGTTCCAGCTAGTGTTAGCTAGAACGATTATTGTTTCAAATTAGCCATCAATGGGTCTTGAAAATATGGCAATGCATTTGATGCAACAGATAGATAGCCCAGATGGCGTTGATTGTTTTAACTGTTTACTTTGTAAATTCTGTGTTCTGTATGGCCCATCAACTTAAACCCCATTTGAAACAAAAGTTTGTGTTCATTGCTCCAGGATCGAATGTTGGAGGTGACACTGCTTTATATCGGTCTGTTTGCTTGTAGTTAGTATGGATAGTGTCAGATTCTAATGGATTTGTAGAACCGATATTCAACTCACTGCTGACAGGTGGTGTTAAAGTTGCATAGTACACATTTATATTGAATATCTGATGTTACAGTTACTATTAAAAAGTTGTCTGACTACTGTAACACATTACTTTCTAATGTGTTACCCCAAACACTGTTAGGGACCCAAAGATAATAGCCATGTTGGAAAAAACCTTATGATGAGGGCATTTAACTGATACCAACACCTGAATTTTGCAAAACAGATTTGGGATGTATCTGTCTTTATTCTGGCCTAAGAAGGGTGCATATGCAAAAATAATTAATTGGACCAGGTTCCCTTTGCCAGGAGGCTGAAACATGGCGGCAAGTGGATCTTTCAGTAAGACAATAACCCCAAGCACATATCAAATGCTTATCAATCAGTCACATATATATTTTTCAGTCAGTATTTAATAATATAATTTTCTCAAGTTTCTAAGAAGAAACATAAGGTCCGCGTTTCTGTGAAAAGAGAAATATATTTTTCAAGGGTGCTGGTCAAATTTTAGGTGTCCTTATATCAGTTAGTACACACACACCATGTTAGTGGTTAGACACATTCTACTAACAATTTCACATTCCTCAGCAGAAACAACAAACAAACAGATAAATGCAGACAAACTAAATATTACAGTGCATTCAACTGCAGCAAACAGATGGTAACTAAATTAAATGAAATTGCATATACATTATTGCTGCATTATTCTAGCTTTATGGCTCTGCACTAATTGAAGTGATTATAACTCCTACCTTTCTTCTTTATAATGATGTGAATTAATCCATTAAGATTGAGATGTGTATATTCCTAGTCAATCTCTTGTTTTTCTTGACAGTTCCGTATGTTTTAGTAACAATATTTCTTCTTGGTTGAGTTTTATTAGGTTATTTTATGTATTTCTGAACCAATGTTTTGGTATATCTACACATGAACCCTTGTCGCAAATAGGTAGCCATATGCTATGAAGGAGAATGAGACTGTTGGAAATATTCCTTAGGCTTGGCTATAATTTGTTTTCCTGCTCATTGCAGTTGATTCTGCTTTGTGGCTATATTAAAATGATAATGAATAAAAGTGTCATTAATTCAAGCCATTGCTTTCCTCATCCAGAGAAATTAAAACATAATCATGACCATAGTACCATAACAGAGTTGCGTTTGTCCCTGGGCCTTGAAGATAGAACAGACGGGGTAAATGCTCATGTATCCAATATTTGAATGTCAATGGGAGCTATTTAGATAGCTAGCTCATAGACTTCATCTTGTTACCCATACTGGTTATTTTCTTTGTTTGTCTGTTTTAAACAGATTAGCAAGAACAGAAATCTTGAAGCATTGTTTGTGCAGTTAACATTGGGATATTTTAATGCTGAGATGCACATATAAGTAGCTATTGAAGATGCTAGCTAGCTAGCAAAATCAGATGGATCATTCCTAAAATGCAGTGGCCTTTCAGTCTGCAGGATGTATCACCTTTTATAGTGAGGTTGTGTTCCAAAATGTGGGTTCCAAAAGTAATTATACTTGATCTGTAAAAGGATGTGCATACATTTTTTATTTTTTCTTATAGTGGATGTAGGCATTTTGCCATGAAATAATGAAATCTCAAATGTTTGATTGAAATAATGTGTGCATATACTAATTTCAAGTCTGAGCCCCATCCCACAATTATACAAACTCAGGGAGTGGGCTCATTGTTAGGTAAACCTTACCTGAAGTTTATTTAGAATTTTCAAAAACCTTTACATAATGTGTTTTCTGGCTCTAGGCCTACATGTCAATTTCTGAATATTAATGTAACTTTGGAGAAAATCTGATTGTGTAGAAGAAACTATTATCTGTGAGTGTGGTGTAGTTTGACCAAAGTAGTTTAGTTATAGTTAAGTAAGTCCTTATAGTCCATGTGATGTATTTTAGTGTTATTTTAGTCAATCTGTATTAGTTTCATTATAGAAAGCATTTAATAATTTTCAAACGTATTAAATAGGTTTGATATTGATAACTGCTTTGTGTATCAGCTACCAGACATGCTTGGATAGATTTGCTTTGTTTGTCTGTGCTCTGGCAACTCTTTGTATTGTTATTTGGGGTTTTGGAGGCAAAAAGAGTTCTATTACAAATATTTTATGGAGGGCCCCTGAATGGCGCACTGGTAAGTCATTGTTCTCAGATTTGGGATGGGGTACTAGTTAAATATGGTTACCTTGCCTTGTCGTGCTCTAGTGACTCCTTGTGGCAGCTTGGGCTGCCTTGTGTTCCCTTTGGTATGTACAGAAGGGATTCCAGCCCAAAAACCCTTCTATTTCTTGTTCCCAAAGGTCAATTGAGGGGTGATCGTGTGAGTGTCTGGGAAGGTGTGTTTCGGTTTTGCTGAGTGCCACCACGGTGGAAAGTCCAGACAGTGTCTCCGAGACTTCTATTCCTATTGAGTATTCGGATCTGTTGCGTGCCTTTTCCAAATCCAAGGCATCTAAATTACCACCCCATCGGCCATGGGATTGTGCCATTGACCTCCTACCGGGCTCCATGCTACTCTGGGGTCATGTGTATCCACTGTCTTGAGCAGAGACCAAGGCTATGGAAACATCCGTTTGGGAGTCCCTGCGACAGGGGTACATTCGCCCCTCCATTTCACCTTCCGCCACGAGTTTCTTCTTTGTGAAGAAAAAGGACAGTGGTCTTCGCCCGTGCATAGATTACCGTGCCCTCAATAAAATCACCGTCCGTTACACCTATGAGGCACTACGAGTACCTGGTCATGCCCTATTGTCTTATGAATGCTCCATCGTACTTTCAGGCTTTCGTTTACGAGACCTTTAGGGACATGATCGGTTGCAGTGTTGTGGTGTACGTCGATGGCCACGCGCAATCAGCATGTCACTCTGGTCCGTCAGGTGCTTGAATGGCTGTTGCAAAATTACTCATACGTCAAAGCTGAGAAGTGTATTTTCTTCCAGCACTCCAATTCCTTTCTGGGATACCGCATTTCCGTGTCTGGGGTGGAAATGGAGGAGGACCGCATTAACGCTGTGCGTAATTGGCCGACCCCCACCCACGGTAAAGGCAGTACAGCGCTTCCTTGGTTTCGGCAATTTTTACCGGAGGTTCATTTGCGGTTTTGGTAAGGTCACTGATCTGATCCCCTCTCTCCTGAAAGGGGGTCTGTCCAGGCTTCATTGGACACCTGAGGCAGACAGGACATTTACCTCACTGAAAGCCCTGTTCTCCTCCATACCTGTGCTGGCACACCCAGACCTGCGGTTGCCGTTTGTGGTGGAAGTGGACGCATCCAAGAACAGGGTGGGGGCGGTTCTGTCGCAACGCTCTGGCACGCTGGCTAAGTTCCGTCCTTGCGCTTTCTTTTCTAGGAAACTGACCCCCTCCAAACGCAACTATGATGTCGGTGATCGCGAGCTGTTGGCCATCGTCAAAGCCCTTATGGCATGGAGGCACTGGCTCGAGTGGGCTAAACACCCTTTTCTCATTTGGATTGACCACTGTAACCTGGAGTACATCCGGGCGGCGAGGAGGTCCCTATTTCTTGCCAGGTTTACCTTTACCCTGTCATACATTCCGGGCAGTAGGAACGTAAAGACTGATGCGTTGTCCCGCCAGCACGACGGTGGGGAGTGTCCGGTGGTGGATGGCCCCATACTACCAGAAGCCTGCATCGTGACGCCAATAGTGTGGGACCTCGACACTGAGATCAGGCAGGTGCTGCGTACGAACCCTGCGCCTGCGCTGTGTCCTGCTGGTCTCCAGTACGTGCCTGTCCCCATGCGGGACAGGCTACTGTGTTGGGCCCACTCCTTTCCCTCTTCTGGTCACCCCGGAGTCGGCCGCATGATCCACTGTCTGGAGGGCAGGTACTGGTGGTCGACCTTGGCCAAGGACGTGCGGGAATATGTTCACACCTGCTCGGTGTGTGCCCAATGTAAAGCGACAAGGCACCTTCCTGCAGGGAAATTAATGCCTCTACCCGGTTCCACAGCGGCCTTGGTCACACCTGTTCATTGATTTTATAACTGATCTTGCCTCCTCCAGGGGACCGCGGTCTTGGTCGTTGTGGACAGGTTTTTGAAGGTGTGCCGCTTCCTACCTCTGCCTGGTACTCTCCACAGCCCTACAGACTGTGGAGGCCTTGTTTACCCATGTCTTCTGGCACTACAGCATCCCGGAGGACATTGTTTCTAACTGGAGCCCCCAGTTTACCTCCAGCATGTGGAAAGCCTTCATGTAGAGGCTGGGGGTCACGGTGAGTCTCACCTCTGGGTTCCAGGAAGCCAAAAGGCAGGCGGAACGCGTCACTCAGGAAGTGGTCAGGTTCCTGCGGTCCTACTGCCAGGGCCGGCCAGGGGAGTGGTGAAAGTTTCTGCCCTGGGCAGAGTATGCCCAGAACTCACTACATCACTCCTCCACTAATCTCTCCCCCTTTCAGTGTGTGCTAGGGTACCAGCTAGCCCTGGCACCGTGGCATCCAAGCCAGACCATGGCCCCCGCGGTGGATCAATGGTTCCGGCATGCGGAGGAGACGTGGAACGCAGCCCATGTGCGCCTCCAGCATGCCAGGTGTCGCCACAAGCGCCAGGCTGACATCACCGTGGGGCAACGCCTGTGTTCCACCCTGGCAATCAGGTCTGGCTCTCGACCCGGAACCTGCCCCTCTGCCTGCCTTGCCGGAAGCTGGGTCCGTGGTTTGTGGGGCCATACAAAGTCCTGAGGAGAGTCAATGAGGTAACGTACACTTTGCAGTTGCCATCCACCATGCGTGTTCACCCATCTTTTCATGTGTCTCTCCTCAGGCCAGTGGTGAAAGGCCCTCTCCATGTGGCCGGGGTGGCCTCCGGTACCTCGTGGATTGGGTGGGGTACGGCCCTGAGGAGCAGTACTGGGTGCCAGTTCGAGACGTCCTCGATCCTGCCCTTCTTCAGGATTTCCACCTCGGAGTCGCCGAGTTGGGGGGGGGTACTGTCAGCTGGTGCGGCCGGGCGCCTGTGGTCGGCGTCACCAACTTTCTGAAACCACTGCCCTCTCTGTCCGTCGTTAACGGACGCACCTGTTCCTTGTTTTGTAATTAGTGTAGGGGTATATCTGTCTGTTGGTTAGGTTGGTGTTTTGCGGGTTATTGTTCATTATTAACGTAATTTTTTTTTCGTGCCTTATATCTATATCTCTGTTAAGCACGGTCTCCTTAATACACGGATTATCCCCGGCTTTCTATGTTTTATGTGGCCTGTTTCATGGCCTACTAGCCTGCCTGCATTTTACTAAAATAAAAAGCAAGCCACTCACCTGCATCTGACTCCCGTCTTTTGCCTCAGAGCGTGACAATGGTATGTACAGCATAAGACATAGGGAGCGAAGTTTGCTTACTATAAAAAACTGCAATAGCAGCTAGAGACCAGGATGTCAAACTGTAAAATCCTCCCTTGTCTACTACACTATGAACTATGAAAGAAGTGAAAGAAGACTTGGACCAACTCTCTATAGCTACCAGGAACCCTAAGCTAACATTAGCAAATTTAAGAAGAATGTCAAAATCTCAATGTATGGTTTTTTTGGAACATGTAATTCCATTTTTCATATTTTTATTAGGAATGTCATTCTTTATTGGGCATTGGTGCGGAACCACTTTCTGACCAGTGAGTAATTGCAAAAATTGTTTTCCTACTGAAAATATCTGTCTTGGTTGTTAAAATCTAACCAATATAAGTTTGTGTAACTACAGTAGCTATCTGGTTTAAACATTGCCATTATGCTTCTAAAATTAGGTTCACTGAAATGGAAGGATAAATATAAAAGAGAAGGTCAAAATATGTGTAGCAGTTATGTAATGGCTGATTGTGACTGAGTAGGTTATGAATTAAAAAGATGTGCCATAATAAATTACCTGTGTTGAAAACAAAGGGATTTGAATGTGGCCTTGTCATGAATTAAAACATTAAACAATAAAACGTTCATGACTTGTTTTTTGGACAGTAATATCCTTACTATTTATGTGTATTTTGGCCTGTGGTTTGGGTCTAAACATTACATTTTGTCCTGGGCCCTTGGATCCTGTCGGCATCCCTGGAAACAACTAGTTGTAAAGTGTGCAGGAAGTAAGTTAGACTTATCTCCCAAACTTCTTTTCTGCTGGGTTTGCCTTCCTTTTACCCATCTCTTATCTGAAAAAGGGAGGTATTTTCCTGCGACCGACAGACTTGCGCTTCAATTCATTAATAGCATAGCCCACTGTGTTGTTCGCCCCATCTGACACTGCCAATCACACATGGATTGCAGAGGTTTGTTTTGGTGGAGTTTATTGTTGAATTCAATGTTGAATTTAGGATAATGGGTAATTATATGTGTCTGTGGGGTGACTTTCTGTGAAGGGTGTCAGATAAGAACATGATTGGTCCTCGGGAGCTACAGTTCCACTGAGATTTAGCAAAGTAGGCCAAACATCATTGGTGAAGAGATCTTGGCGTTAGCATTTCCGGCTTAGACCCCCTGGGTGTAAATTGCCACATAGCGAGCGCGCGGCGTCAAGAGGTAAATGTTTTCTAAGTAGCACTCATGCATTCCGTTCCATCCTTCCTGTTTTTCCTGTTTGGTGGAAACAAAAGGCCCATGATTGGCACACCTCTTGAGGCTTTGAGAATGAGCGGGACTGGTTGAGTGAATCACGAAGACAAACGCGACGGTGGCTAAGTCGTTACACTACAGTCAAATGGGACTCATCAATTAAATGATTTGCACCCCATTTGGGTACTCATAATGGCCGGTTGCAATTCCTACTAAAATAGAAGTTTCTGTTTCCCTTGAACGATCCAAGTGGAATGAAAGATTAAGCACCAAACTATGCCTCCATAGTAACAGGAGGCAGTGCAGTCAATCCTTTGGAATCTTATTGTTATTTTCTCTTTTTTGCGTATTCCTCAAGTTTCCTCATCTCGCAGACATGGAAATGTTTGCTGCGTACTATATCACATTTCAGTACGGAAAATAATGAGGATACACACAAACTCTCATAGTATGTCATTTCTCAACATTACAGATAATTAGAAGGTTCACAGTGTTTGCCCAAGGCTTTATGGGTTGTGATCATTCCCACAAAAATCTCATGTTCTCATAAACATTTTAATTTTAGACTATATTTGGGTGATTAAAGATGATTAAAGCAGCCCCAATTATATGAAATACTTCATTATGTCAAACGAGTTAGAGTTTTATTTGAAATGCGTGGGGTGCTTGGGTATGGCTGAAAAGTGGTAGATGAGCTTATAAAGCGAGCAGGTCTTGGTGCCACATGCGTTGATATGAAAAACCAGACGTTCCTAAGTGCAAAGAGAAGTCCGTACACATTTTTCTTTGCTTTAGTCGACAACATACAGTGCATGGTTGAATGAAACATACAAAGGTAATGGAAACCCATTTAAAATGTTTTAAATGAAAATATATACAATCGTGTTGCGGATGTTAACGCTGATTGAAGTTGAAAGTATGAAAGGGAAGGTTAAAAATAGAAAAAGGAATTAAGAAAAATTAAAAAGTTAATTATTCATTGAAACTGTCCATGGTGCTGAAGTGAACTTATATGTTATATTTTTGGGGCAAGTAGGATCAAGGACAAACATAAAATTAGCCATAATCATTGTATAGGTTTTACCGATCTAAAAAAAATGCTGGGATCAAATGAAGAGAGTGATTGCAAAAGAAAGCAGCCCTCTCACTGTGAATTAGCGGCATTGAAACGGCAGTACAGCCCGTTATGTCCGAGGCAGTCAGACCATTGAACATGGTCTGGAGTGCTTTGCCGCTGGGTTTGATGGAGTATGTCAGTCCAATCAGCCAGGCTTCCAGAGCCTGATTGGGCCTGCCAGCCAGAGAGTTGTTCTGAAGGGGCCTGATATTACCTGTACAGCCATCTGACAGCAAGCATATGGCCAAGCTGACGGGCCCTCCCGCTCCTCCTCCCACAACAACCTCCCCCGTCTCCCTGCCTTCACCTCCGCCCGAGCAAAAGATAAAGACAAACAAAATGCTGACATACTGTATATATATAATATAGCATTTGGGGCCAGAGACCCAGCAAACTAAACGGAACATCTACATTTATGAAATGTATACATTTGTGACAGCAGTTGACTACAGAATCCAGAATCCTTAGAAAATGTAGACTTGCTTAAAATAAAAAATATAAACTTATTTTTCCTTCTCCTGGAATGCCCAAATAAAAGGCACTTATTGAAGTGATTCAACCAGGGCTACACCCATAGTTTTTACTCCCAGACCCAATTGAAGGCCTTAGGGAAACCAACTAGGCAGTACTAAAGTTTCGGGAAACATTTTCCCTATGGTTGATGAGCCATAGCGGATGAGTAGATGACCCAAGTTAATTATTATTGAATTTGTTTGTCTTGCTCCGCTGATATTTGCCTCTACCACAATGCAACGATGACAGTGGGTATTCTCATTAAAAGCAAAGACTGCATGTTATTTGGCAAGTGCCATTTACATACCAATGGGCTATAAGGATATGAGATCTATATCATTGGTCCCCAGTTAAATGTTTGTAGGCGCCCTTACGCTGGGATTGTTGCTGGCCCAGTTGTGCTTTCTGTTCCACTCTTATTCTTCGCGATCTGATACTACACACAATTCTATTTAATCGTATTGCTATCAAATATTTATTGGAACATCCAGCTCTCTGGTGATCTTGATTGTACATGGATATGGCTCCTATACCAATGTTATCATAATTTATGCCAAGATACCTTTGCATGATATCTCAACAATAAGATCTCAGTCAAACTCATAACCTGACATGACACAATCAGACATTAAACTGATATCAACAATGTGAAAAATAATAGGATTTATCTGATTTCATTTATAGGAACCGATTGTCATTCTTGTTTTACCACTGGTCTCTCGTAATATATTAGTCTTGTTTTTGATCCATAGTTCTCATTCACACTGTGCCGAGGGAACGTAGGAAACACCTTCACAGCATTGTGTTTGGGACATGGGGCTCCCCGCTGACAAAATCACAACAATGGCAATATGCAATCACGCATGTTTCTAAAATTAACCCAAGGGACCCCTTGAATGTGCTAAAATGACCACTGATAGTTGATTCAACATTTGCATTAGCATCATAGTTTAAAAAAAAGCCTGTTTATTCACACACTTCAATATTTTATACCAATGCCAGCAGAGCCACAAAGCTCTTTTTTAAAGGCCAGGGCACTTTGTCTCGAAGCCAAATGTATTAAAAAGGCCAATTCCAAACAAAGCAACTGTCAATAATGCTATTGACAATGTTTGTTCTACATTTAGCATGTCGTCCTGGCAAACAACACAGACTTCAAAATGCCTTCTCATTTCGTTAGTTCAATTATAGTCTCAATAATAAGTCGGCCTCAAGTTCAAAACAAGTCAAAAACAATAGCAGCTTCAAAATTTCAAAAAAATAAAAACATGCAGTCATTTGTTGCATGATGAAATGACGTCAACATTGTTCTGCATTTACTTGCTCGAATTAGTAAATAATTTTCCAAATAGTCGTTTTGGAAGATTACAGTATTTTCCTGTACAACTTCATTACAATATGAAGACTTTAACATGTACTCCTAGCTAGCCACAAGCAAATAGCTGGCTTCTATCTGGTGCCCTCTCATTTTCTCTCAGTCTCTTCCAAGTCTTTCATTTATGACCGGAGTCTACTGTAATATATCATACACTTCCGACTTTTCTTTCCTCTTCAACCAGCCACACACACACAGCCACAGCGAGAGAGAGAGAGAGAGAGAGAGAGAGAGAGAGAGAGAGAGAGAGAGAGAGAGAGAGACATCCATGCCGTGGAAGGTTTCTCCTGTTTTTTGTCTGACACAATACGGAGGAGCATTTGTCATTGGTTATCAGGGGATGATATATTGGTTAGCCTGCAGAGAAACATCTGTTGTGCTTTAATCTGGAGTGCATAGGCCAGTATTCATGGCCACCAGCTGTAGAGAATCACACCAGAGGAAGACTCTAGCATGGAGGGAGGGGCAGACGTGTACAGCCTGCTTGTCTAGCAGATGCTGTTTCTTGTTATCCTGCTCTCGCTATCTTATTTATGTGGCGAGTCACCACCTCGCAACCTCTCTCTCTTACTGCCGTTCTCCTGCCCGTACAAATGTGCGCTCACATGGGCTGGCAAGCACACACACACACACACACACACACACACACACACACAAATACTCAGCCTCAGGGACCAGATTTTAGAAAGTCTTTATAAATAGATTGCATGAAAATAGAAGCAATTTGCCTTGTAAAAAGCACAAAAAGACATAATGATAAAACTAAGAATACATTCCCTTTGGATCATCATCAGATAAGAAACACATCCAAATGGAGTTTTGTATAAGTGAAATGTTTTTGTCTCCCGCCCCTATATGTTTCCCTTTCTCTCTCTTGGTCTGTCTCGTGCCTTGCTGTCTTTCTCTCTGTCATCTCCATACATTAGTTCCCCTTCCACACCTTTAGTTGCTGGCCACAGCCTTTCATTGACAGGCTCCTACTGTGAAATTTATGTCACATATTTAATATGGACACAGGAATGATTATCAAATCCATAGATGCCAGGAGAGTCCGCTCAACCCTAAATAATGGATGAGGCGAGGATGTGACTCAATTTGTGAGCGGCATAGAAAGAAGGTGGGTGGAGAGCCATCGACAACAAGCCCCCCCCCCGCCAACCCCCGGTCTCTGTCTACCCTCTCCGGAACGTCATTATTCTGGTCGATCTTTTCTCCCCTCACTTGACATCATTCAATGTAATCATCCTTCAATAAAAAAAACCTGCTTGTAATAAAAGACACAACCGGGGTCAATACATGGAATGTAGAGAAGGATGACCTCTCGCACTGGACGGGGTGTAAATGGGCTGCTTCATCAAAGCGGAGAGGCCTCTAGGTACTTTAAAAGGACTTCGACCGTAGCCCCAGTTATCATTACGGTTGCCTTTTGTTTCGCCGGTGTTTGTCTATGCAGAATATGAGGAAGAAGGATGGCCGCATTAATGAATCAATGGGCTAATGAAGCAACCATTGTGTTAGTTCGGCATGCGTTACGGTATCTCCGCAGTTAGACGGTATTCTGTCATATCACGTGACCAATCACGGCTGTCTACATACATCTCCCAGTTTCTCCATTTTGTTTAAGATACGGCATTCATTCCTTGCATGGCGACCTAACAATGCTATGGTATAAATTAGCAATGAGGCACAAGATTGTGTGAGATTTGACCAATGTACCACGTCAAAGAGCTGTTCTTATGCATGACGCGTCACAGAGTGCACCACAACATACCACACACCCAGATGCATACTGTCTTTTATTGACCGGGTGCTTCGAATCCTGAATGCTGATTGACTGACAGACATGGTTTATTAGAAAGTACACTGCGTGTATGACATCCCTTTTTTAATAGTGTTGGTTATGGCTATATAATAACAAAAGGACATTTAAGTGTTGTGTTCAGGCACTCCGCAATACATCTTAACCATGGTATATTGGCCATATTATCTCCAAACCCTCATGATATTGTTATTCTTTAATTATACCATGGCTTTCAGGCAATCAACATCAAACTGGTTTCTATTCTATTTTATATAACTTCGGCCATGCATCCCAGGTCTGGTTGGTTGTGTAATCAGTCGTGTCAGTTCTCATTTTGGAATGACATTATTGATTTGAAATACCTGCGTAATGAAAACAGTAGAAACAATGCATAGTTTATAACCTTAGTTTCCAAAACCTAACCAAAGGCCCACATACCAAAACTACCCCAAAGTATTTTTTGGTCCCCCTCCAAAAATATTTATTTTCATTTTATCTTTATTGAAATCATGCACTTTCATAATTATTTTACCAAGTAACCACCATGTCTTTTATAAAACAACATAAGAGCTATTTTGGGGAAGCTTGTGAAGGGTTCAAGGGGTCAAATTAGCTGAAAGGGTAATTCTCTAGAAATGACATGCAGAGCGGCTGATTATCCCTGAGCTAGCATCATTTTTATTTATAAAAATGGCTAATTGCTTCTTTTTTTACGAGTAGGAAAAGATTAAAAGTTAATAGGACAAACTAAATAAACACGATTCAATTGCACTAGCCTGTAGTAAGTTGGTAATTAATTTGTGGCCACCCCTGTGCTAATTAGCTAATATAAAGAGAAGAAAAAAAGAAGTTAATGAGGCTTAATTTAATAGATAGTCTGATGGGAAGTCACACTAATGAATTTATGAATGTGTGAGTAGGCAAGTGAACTTTCATTGCTTCCAATGTGTGAGTTGTCTGGGCGTCCTGGGTGCAAAACAAAAGTTTGAAATCACAATACACATTTTGAATTTCACGGCATGATGGGAAATGGGCCTTTACTTAAGAAGCGGACCAGAGCAATGGGCCAGATCATCATAAGCCATGGGAGGGCTCAAATTGACCTGGCACTTAGTTTGCATTAGTTCTCTGGATGTGGGTGGTCCGAGGTGATTTCAGGGGTCCGACTGACTGAGGGTAATAACCAAGACCATGGTAATGCGCCCATCAGACAAGAGGAACATTATTCTTAACTCCACCAGCGTCTCTCTTATCCCCTTCTCACACCTCCCACATCATCCCGCCCCTCTCAAACCCTCCAACGACATCAGGCACGGGCCCACTTTAGACCCTTATGCGCAGCTCCGTCTCATCAGACTTCTCCGATATCCATTTCTCCCGGTCAAGACTGGAAAAGAAGGTCGACGACCAAAGCATCACTCACACCTCAGGTTTCTCAGCGGGGTCACCATGAAATTTACTGTTGACGCACCGGACCAAAGTTCATGGGTAATTTGAAAGGAATTATAGGGCCCCAATGAATCCAGCTATTGAGTAAGGAGCTGGGGAAAAATGGCTGTAATCAGGTAATTGCAGCTTTCATAATGTAATTTATCCAGACGGTAGAGGTCAATGCCAATTACTTCTTTAAACCGAGTGAAGACTACACTTGACAAGGCCTGTTTTTATGAGCCAGACGGTGCAGTAATGACTAATAGGTAAGATACAGTACATCCCATCAGAGAATTTGATTCCTATTGCATACATGGGTTACCTGGCATAACTATTTATGAGATAGTCGCTTACTCTTTATTGTTTGTCGCCGGACAAATGTCTGCCTAATTATTCACCTTGCAGTACTGTAGGCCTGTGATAGTAAGGAACATTCTGGGGGGAAAAAACAGATGATTTTTGACTGAAGTGCTATGAGGTTACTGAACAGCATTTCTCACTCCTGTTATTCTCAGAGAATGGATCATCTCATTAGATCTCAAATATGAGATCATTGATCATCTAGTTTGTTGGTAAATTGTGTCTGATCAAGGAGGTAGACAGATTATATATTTGACTGAAGTCTGTTCAGAGAAGCTGTATTGACCAGACTGCCCCATAGCTAACATGACACTCGTTAAGCCTGAGAATCTTCGAGCTCTTCAACTCAACAGCGAGCTTATAGATGAAACCCTCCTTCTGACCTGTTGCGAGGCGTGTCGAAAGCTTGGTTGCAACAATTTACCCCCTAATACGGAACTGCTTCAACTTCACTACAGATACATATTGAAGGCTGATACACACATTCGCAGACAAGCAAGCACATAGAAAGAAGAGATGGAGGCAGGCACACAACGGCACTGAAATGAATGGATTGAGTGTGTGTGTGTGTGTTTGTGCGCGTGTGTGCGTGTGTGTGTGCGTGTGTGCGTGTGTGTACACTTATTGACCTTATCAGCTGCTGTATCCTGCAGTAGAGGGTCAAGGCAGAGGTGTGAGCACAGGTTTCCAATGACATATTGACGAGCCTCTAGGACCAAAGCAGGTCAACTCTGATTTCATATACGCCCCTCAAACAATATGGAAACATGATATGTCTCATACGGGTTTAAGTGCTTTTTTTAGTTTTATTTTTACCAATTTCACTCGACGTATCTGTGCAGTGTTTGTGTTCCCCGCCTCTGTAATGGAAAAACTATTGCCGAAGCGTTTTTCTGTCAGTGCAGGTCAAGGGGTCATTGCTGATGTCACTTTCAACGTAACCAGTGGCAAATGGGTCCTGACATGTGCTCCCTAATAGGAGAATGAGAGAGGACAGCTCCACTGGCTTTTGGACTGATAAGCCACACAGGAGAATTTGTGAGCCGTAGAGGATCTGTTTTTACTGGGTTAAGCTTTTGAGAGACTGGTATCAGCTGTCATATTAAGGTACAAATAACAGCCATGCAATTTGCAAGATGCAGCCAGGTATTCTTTTTTCACCATGGCACTCGATGAGAATTCATTGATCGCCACTGTACTCAGCTTCAAAGCGTATGTTTTAAGTCTGTCGAAGCGAAACGTATGCTGCGACGTTACATACTCCGTTTCAACAGCCCTTCAGGTACAAGGTAAAACACTGTGGCTAAACAAAGTCAAAGAGCAGTTTGATGAATTATTCTTTTGTGGGCTTGCTGCTTCAGTTCAAGCAGTCAAATAGTAGCTGCATCAGAGACCACACAAACAAAGGTTACAGACAGGCTCCTCGTTTAGGTTTAACTATGCTATACACAATACTGACACCGTCGTGCTCCAGCCATTAATAACTCGTCCACCCTTAAATTCTTCCCCTCCTCCCTATATTTTCCCTCTCCTTTCATCCCTTGCTTCTCATGTCCTTTCCATCTGTGCCCTCTCCTTTTCCCATCCACTTCACATTGCTGTCTCTCCGTCAGGGGAACCCAACGCCTCTTGTTGGGTGTTTGAGGTGTGTTGTTTAGGATGTGGTTTGTAACACATATCAAAAGCAACATCACAGTGAGATGTGGATTTACTCGGTCCTTTACCGCGGTCATGCAACATTCTGCAATGAAGCATCCGCTTTCAGCGTATTGGCCTAACGTGTTCACGCTCTCTGAGAATCTTGACTGCATTTTCTCATAACACCACCCACTCTACACACGTTTCTGTCAATTTCACGCGGTTCCTCTGACCCTCTATGTTGTCCCTATTGGCAATCGCCTTGCATCACGTTGAATTCTGAGTTGTCTCGACATTTAGGACTGAAGGTGATTTTGATTTGGTCTGATGTACTGTGTGCTGTAAGATAGGGTGTAAGGAAACGGGCAACCTCGGAATGATTTAGGAAAGGGTTTCCTTTATCGCCTCTTCAATCTTTCTCTGAATCTGTCTCTCTTATCCCATCTCTCCCTCTGAATCTGCCTCTCTTGCCCCATCTGTCTCCTTCCCTATTTGAATCTGTCTTTCTCTCTACCTCCTTTTCTATCTGTCTCTCGCCCCATCTCTCTCTCCTTCTGAATCTGTCTGTCTCTCCTCATCTCCCTCCCTCTATAATCTGTCTCTCCCACCCCATCTCTCTCCCTCCCTCTATATGTCTCTCCCACCCCATCACTCTCTCCCTCCCTCTATAATCTGTCTCTCCCACCCCATCACTCTCTCCCTCCCTCTAT